>CM070821.1:40889376-40904376 GCA_036326025.1 Chrosomus eos
CTGGGCTGTAAAAACGCTGCACTAAAACATGTGCTCTCCTTCAGAAGACAGGTCTATATGTTTTTGAGTTCGCCGGAACGTAACTTAGAAGTGTCTTTTCGTGTAAACCATGGAGAAAATTCATACATGGTTTATGCAAGCGCAGAGAACTGGAAATGTTTTGAATGCGGAGAAATTGGGCACAAACGCGGCGTATGCCCAAAAAAAACAGAAAAGGAAATATCCGCGGCTCAAGAGGAAATAAAAAAAGCTGATCGTCAAAATGATAGACAAGAAAATGTGGAGAAAGAGGGAGGGATAACAGAAGAAGTGAAAGAGCAGAATGAGGTGATTGAGAATGGTAACAATGAGAATGTGCAACCTGGATGCAGTGCTGCTCCAGATAGAACTGAGAATGAAACTACTTATGTTAGTGATGACAATGCTGAACAGAGTAGTGTTGAAAATGTACGTGAGGTTAATGGTGAATCACAGGTAGGAGGCTCAGAGGAAAAAATGGATGAGGAGGTGGATAACTTGTCTCAGTGTACTGAGGATGGAATCAAAGAGAGTGAGGAGTGGTTAGATAAAACGGATGAAAGAGACTTGTATACTGTGGAACAAATTAATAATTTTCTTGATGCAACCAAAGGAAAATCAGGAGTAGAAATAGAGGATTTTTTCCCTGATACTGACAAATTTGTTGCTTCTGTGATGAGGGCTAGGAAAGTGAGCAGTTATGATGAGCTCTCACAGCAAAAAAGGTTTCGCCTTAAAAAACATATAACCTCGGTAAGACAAGGCAAAAACAAAGGAAAGGGAGGAATAATGAGGGGAAACTCATAAGAAATCATGTTGTTTAACAAAGCTCTCTCATATCTTTCCTATTTTCTTTTTCTCTCTATTTTTCTCATGAAGGGTATGCAGGTGGGATCCCTAAATGTGAATGGAATGAGGGATGGGAGGAAAAATAGTGTATTGTCAGAATTAATTCTTGTAAAAAATGTAAGTGTTGTTTTTTTACAAGAAACTCACAGTGACCAAAGTAGTGAAGTTGACTGGGATTTGTGGTGGAAAGGAGAAAAAGCATTTAGTCATGGTACTAATGTAAGTGCTGGAGTAGCAGTGTTATTTTCCCCGGCGATAAAAGCAAAAATTATTTCAAAAAACGAGTTACAACCAGGAAGATGTTTAATTGTAAGGGCTGAAATTAGTAATCTCCATTTTCTGTTTATTAATATTTATGCACCAAATATAGGAGCAGATAGAGTACAGCTTTTTAAAAAATTAGAACACTTTCTAAAACAGCAGCAAGATGATGATTTTATTGTGATGGGTGGTGATTGGAATTGTACCTTAAATTTTACTCTAGACAGAAATGGGGAAGAACATCATGCACAATCATCTTCTTGTTTAGATAGTATAATTAAAAGTTTGCATTTCTCAGATGTGTGGAGAGAATACAACGCTGCAACTCGGCAGTACACATGGGTGAAAGTTACCAATAATAGAGTTTTTGCTGCACGACTAGACAGGATATATGTATCACCAAATATGAGAAATAGAATTCTAAAAACTGCTATATTACTGTGATGCAGAGTCAGAGACGTTCGGATCCATTTGCAGTGTTTATTAGAAGTAGTCAGACAGGCGAAATACAGAGAGCAGCAAACAGGGATGTAACAGGAAATCCAGAATCATAAACAATACCAGGCAAAGGTCGAGGCAGGCAGCAGACAAGAGACGGTAACAGCAAACAGGCAAGGGTCAAGGCAGGCAGCAGACAAGAGACGTAAACAGCGAACAGGCAAGGGTCAGTAAACAGGGATGCAATCAGAGTAGGTATAACGCTTGGAAATGTTAGCCGGGGCAGAACAAGACTTCGCACTGAGTAGCAGTTCAGAGACAGTTTATATAGGAGAGGCAAGTGGGTACACCTGTGCCGGTGATTAGACCTGAGTGCGGGGGCTGATGGGAAATGTAGTTCAGTACTCAGGTGACAGTGTCCTTTGGTGATCGGAGAGAGCCACGGAGGTGCGATCTATGACAGAGCCCCCTCCCTGCGAGCGGCTCCTGAAGCGAGGACCAGTGCGGTGCCGGGGTCTTCCACGAGGTCGGGGGGCAGGTCTCTCAGGGTGGTTCTGATGAAACTCAACGGTAAGGGCGGGGTCCAGTATGTCGTGTGACCTCACCCAAGATCTTTCTTCTGGACCGTACCCCTCCCAGTCGATCAAATACTGCAACTCCCTGCCCCGGCGCCTTGAATCGAGAATTTCTCTAACTTGGTAGGCCTCCTCGCCGTCGATGATGATGGGAGGGGTGCTCTCCACCGCGACCTCTTCCTGGTCCCTCTCTCCTCTCGGACCACCGGCCGGTTTGAGTAAGGAAACATGAAAGGTAGGAGAAATGCGATAAGTAGATGGCAGGGCTAGACGGTATGACACTGGAGTTATTTGTCTGAGAATTTTAAAAGGACCCACGTACCTAGGACTTAGTTTCTTGCTGGGCAGTCGAAGACGAAGGTTCCTGGATGATAGCCACACCCATTGTCCAGGAGTATACTCAGGTCCCCCTCTACGGTGACGATCAGCCTGTTCCCTGACTCGATGAACTGCTCGTTGAAGGTGTACGTGAGCATTGTTCCAGGTCTCCTCACTTCTCTGTAACCATGCATTAACGGCCGGGAGATCTGTGGGCTCCCCGGACCAGGGAAATAGAGGGGTTGGTATCCCAGTACACACTGAAAAGGGGTGAGACCTGTCGAGGGCTTGAGCAAAGAGTTCTGTGCGTATTCGGCCCACATGAGGAAACGGCTCCAGTCATGTTGGTTCTGATGACAGTAAGTGCGCAGGAAGCGGGTAAGTTCCTGATTGAGTCTCTCTACTTGTCCGTTAGCCTGTGGGTGATATCCGGAAGTTAAACTGACATTGATATTAAGCTGACCCCATAACGCCTGCCAAACCCGGGAGGTAAATTGAGGTCCTCTGTCCGAGATTATGTCCTCCGGTAATCCATATAGTCGGAAGACCTGCTGTATCAACGCCTCTGCCGTCTGAAAAGCTGTGGGTAGTTTGGCTAGGGGAATGAATCTGCATGTCTTTGAAAAACGATCTACCACTGTAAGAATGGTTGTATAGTTTTGTGAGGGTGGTAGATCTGTGACAAAGTCAACAGCAATGTGGGACCATGGACGTTGTGGTACCGGTAGTGGTTGAAGTAATCCGGCTGGTCTCTGATGGGATGACTTGACAATGTTGCAAGTGGTGCACTGATGCACGAAGGTGATAACGTCGGCTTGGAGCGTGGACCACCAGAAACGGTTGGTAACAAGATGAGTGGTGGCAGTGATCCCGGGATGTCCAGCGCTGGGATTATTATGCACCCATTGTAATACTCGTGTACGAAGGTCTCGTGGCACATAGGTGCGATCTGGAGGGCATTCGGGTGGTGGTTGTTCCTCCCTCTGGGCTGCGGAGATTTCGGTCATGATATCCCACTGTACTGGGGCGAGAATAAGTGTCGAGGGGAGTATGGGCTCCGAGCTGGGTGAGCTAGAGGAATCGTCAAACTGACGAGATAGGGCGTCGGCTTTGCCATTCTTGGATCCAGGACGATATGTAACCTTAAAATCGAAACGGGAAAAGAAGAGGGACCACCTGGCTTGTCTGGGATTCAATCGTTTGGCTGCCCTGATGTATTCTAAATTACGGTGGTCAGTTAGAACCGTGAATGGCCACTGAGCTGCCTCCAACCAATGTCGCCATTCTTCGAGGGCGGCTTTCATTGCCAGAAGTTCCCTGTCACCCACATCGTAATTCTGTTCGGCTGGGGTGAGTTTGCGGGAGTGATAGGCACATGGAAACAGTTTAGCGGGGCTTCCATGTCGTTGTGATAAGATTGCCCCAACTCCTGTATTGGAAGCATCAACCTCCACAATGAACTCTCGTTCGGGATCTGGATGGTGCAGAATGGGCGCTGTGGTGAATTTCTCCTTGAGCTGTTTGAATGCAGTACTACTCTCCGATGACCACTTTAACCGTTGCCTCCCTCCCCGAAGAAGAGCTGTGAGTGGTGCTGCCGTGGTGCTGAAATTTCTGATGAACCGTCGATAGAAGTTTGCGAAACCCAGGAACCGCTGTAACTCCTTCACATTGGTGAGCTGTGGCCAGTTAACTACTGCTTGTACTTTGCCGTCGTCCATAGTTACTCCCTCAACACTGATGACGTACCCCAAGAAGGTTGTCTGTGTTTGATGAAACTCGCATTTCTGGATCTTGGCGTAAAGCTGATGGTCTATGAGCCGTTGGAGTACTGCTCTGACGTCTTGCACGTGAGTTTCGAGAGTCTCAGAATAGATCAGGATGTCATCGATGTAGATGATGAGTCTCTGGTTGAGCATATCTCGGAAGATCTCGTTGACAAACGCCTGGAATACAGAAGGACTGTTAGCCAGCCCGAACGGCATAACGAGATATTCATAGTGCCCGGTCGTGGTTGAGAATCCTGTCTTCCACTCGTCACCCTCCTTGATCCGGATTAAATTGTAGGCATTGCGTAAATCCAACTTTGTGAAGTACTTTGCTGTGCGGAGCTGTTCTAGGGCGGCAGGGACCAATGGCAGTGGGTATCGAAATTTCACTGTGATATCGTTGAGGCTGCGATAATCAATGCATGGACGCAAACCTCCATCCTTCTTCTTTACGAAGAAGAAACCGGCTGAAGCGGGAGAGGTGGATGGTCTAATAAACCCCTTAGAAAGTTGTTCCTCGATGTAAGCTTTCATTGCTGCGGATTCAGGTTGAGAGAGGGGAAATATTCTTCCCCGTGTGGGAATTGCTCCTGGAGTAAGATCTATCGCACAGTCACTGGTTCTGTGAGGGGGAAGCTGAGCAGCTTTACTTTCGCTGAAGGCAGGAGCGAGATCGTGGTATTCTATGGGAATCTCCTGAAGATCTGGCTTCTCAGAGTGGGTTGAAATCGGAGTGAGCTTCGTGAGAGGGTGCAGGCATTCCTTCTGACAGGTCTCGGACCAGCGGATTATTTGTTTCTCAGTCCATGAAATAATGGGGTTATGTTTCTCCAGCCAGGGTAGTCCTAGAATGATGGAGTGTCGTGGAGATTCAATGGTGTACAGTTGGATGACCTCCGTGTGCAGGGTGCTGGTGCTTAAAGTGACTTCTTGAGAGATGTAGTGAACCTGGCCGGTGCCCAAAGGGCGTCCGTCTAGTGCTGCCACTGACACCCGGGATGTACATGGAATAAGAGAGAGATGATGACTTTTAGCAAAGGATAGATCAATAAAGTTTCCTGCAGCTCCAGAATCAATTAAAGCACAGGTATCTACTATCTCATTACCAAAGCGTAAGGTGACAGACAGTTCGAAGGATTGAGAATAACAGGGACTGGAACTCACCGTAGCGGAGTCTCGGGATTTGGGTCTATTGGGACATGCTGCCCTCATGTGGCCGGATTGTCCGCAGTATAAGCATAGGCGATTACGATATCTTCTGTCCTTCTCCTCGGGGCTGAGCCGAGTGTAACCGATCTGCATGGGCTCGGGTTCTGGACTCGCCGAGGCAGACTCGATGGCTCGATGCGTCTGAGGCACACGCCGCGCGCGCATCAGATTGTCCAGGCGAATGGTCAGGTCCATTAATTGACTGAGAGTTTTTCCCTCATCTCGACACGCCAGCTCTCCCTGAAGATCCGAATTGAGGCCCTTGCGATAAAGTAATTTCAACGGATCCTTCTCCCAGCCCGTCTGTGCGGCAAGAGTGCGGAAGGACAGAGTGTAATCCGCGGCCGAAGATCCTCCCTGGCGTAGAGAAAGTAATAGCTCGCCAGGCTCCTTTCCCCCGGCTGGGTGCTCGAACACATCTCTGAACTGGCGGAGAAAGTTGGCATATGATGGAAATGTTAAACTTCCTCCCTCCCAAAGTGCCGTTGCCCACTCCAGAGCCCTCCCGGTCAAAAGTGAACAAATGAATGACACTCGGCTGTCGTCGGTTACATAGAGGTTGGGTTGTTGATGGATAAATAGCTCGCATTGTAGAAGGAATCCTTTACACTTTGCAGCTGAGCCATCATATTTATCTGGGAGTGACAGCCGTGGATTACCGGGGTTGGTATTAACGCTCAGAGTGGGCGGATCGGGAGATGCGGCGGCAGGAGCTGATGCGACGTTCCGTGTAGTAAGTGCCCGCATGGATCGTACGAGCTCCTCAGTCATTGATGTCAACTTCACGAGCTGTTGCTGGTGAACCGCCAGTATAGATGCTTGGGATGATACTTCAGTGGTAAGGCGTTGCATGGCTGCTGGATCCTGTTCCGGCGAAGTCTTCTGTGATGCAGAGTCAGAGACGTTCGGATCCATTTGCAGTGTTTATTAGAAGTAGTCAGACAGGCGAAATACAGAGAGCAGCAAACAGGGATGTAACAGGAAATCCAGAATCATAAACAATACCAGGCAAAGGTCGAGGCAGGCAGCAGACAAGAGACGGTAACAGCAAACAGGCAAGGGTCAAGGCAGGCAGCAGACAAGAGACGTAAACAGCGAACAGGCAAGGGTCAGTAAACAGGGATGCAATCAGAGTAGGTATAACGCTTGGAAATGTTAGCCGGGGCAGAACAAGACTTCGCACTGAGTAGCAGTTCAGAGACAGTTTATATAGGAGAGGCAAGTGGGTACACCTGTGCCGGTGATTAGACCTGAGTGCGGGGGCTGATGGGAAATGTAGTTCAGTACTCAGGTGACAGTGTCCTTTGGTGATCGGAGAGAGCCACGGAGGTGCGATCTATGACAATTACCAACATCGATTTCTGATCATAAACTCATCACAGTTGAATGCACATTAGAAAGAACAAATCATAAAAGCTGCTACTGGCACTTTAATATAAAATTATTAGAAGATTTAAAGTTCTGTGAATATTTTAATGTTTTTTGGGAGACCTGGAAAAGAGAAAAGAATTATTATGAAGATATTACTCAGTGGTGGGAAGTAGGAAAGGTGCATATAAAGAATTTTTGTCAGCAATACACTTCTAATTCCTCATTAGTTTTAAATAATACAATAGATTGGCTAGAAAAAAAATTATGGAGATTGAAAAAGAAATGATTGAAAGTGAACCTATAATTTTAAAAGAATTGTGGGGGGAAAAGAAAAATCAACTGAGTTCAATTCTTAATGAAAAGGCCAAAGGAGCGCTTGTGAGGAGCAGGTTCATTACAATAAGAGATGTGGATGGTCCTACAACTCTCTTTTTTAATTTGGAGCGTAAAGCTGGGCAAGAAAAACGAATGTACTGCTTAAAAGACACTAATGGACATGACACTTCAGACCCGGTGGATATGAGAGGAATTGCTGTTGATTTTTATTCTGAACTGTATACTGCTGAAAACACAGATGAACAATGCAGGAATGAACTGTTACAAGATCTTCCTATAATAACTCAAGGAGAGAAACTTTCTCTAGAAACTGAACTTAAATTTGAGGAAGTCACCAGCGCTGTCATGGGACTCTCCTTAGGCCGTGCGCCAGGACTGGATGGATTGCCTGCTGATTTCTATAAGACTTTTTGGAACATTATTGGGAAAGATTTTTTTGAAGTATTGCAAAATTGTCAAAGTAAGGGAATTCTTCCTACAAGCTGTCAGCGTGCAGTTTTAACGCTGCTCCCCAAAAAAGGAGATTTGACACTGTTGAAGAACTGGAGGCCGGTAGCAATTCTGTGCTCGGACTATAAAATTTTTTCTAAAGTTTTAGCAAATAGATTAAATGGTGTACTGAATGGAATTGTTCACAAAGATCAGTCATATTGTATCAAAAACAGATGTATTTCTGACAATTTACACTTAGTGCGAGACGTTATAGATTTTGCGGTCATAAATGGCACTAATGTTGGTTTTTTATCCTTAGATCAGGAAAAGGCCTTTGATAGGGTTGATCACATTTATTTGTTTAAGACGCTAAAAGCTTTTGGTTTTGGGGACAATTTTATTTCTACAGTAAAAATGTTATATACTGAAGCCACATGTATGGTGAAAATGGCTGGAGGCCTCAGTTTTCCGATAAAAGTGCAGAGAGGAATTAGGCAAGGTTGTCCTCTGTCTGGTCTTCTTTATAGTATGGCAATAGAGCCTCTGTTGTGCAGACTGAGAAGAGATTTAAAAGGGTTGAATGTCAATGTTAATTTTTCTCAGCAACCTATAAAACTTTCTGCTTATGCAGACGATGTTACTGCTTTAATCAGAGATCAAAATGATGTTAAATTGCTAGAAAAGGCGTTAGAGTGTTATAAAAAAGCATCTTCAGCTAAGGTCAATTGGGGCAAAAGCGATGCTCTGTGGTGTGGTCAAGAACCTCAAAGTCCAATACTCCCGGGTGATCTAAAATGGGGGAGGGCAGGTTTTAAATATTTAGGTGTCTTTTTAGGGACAGAAGATTTTAGGAAAAAAAATTGGGAGGGATTAGTGGAAAAAGTGTGTGTGAGGTTGTCTCACTGGAAATGGGTGCTGCCCCAGCTGTCCTACAGGGGAAGAGTGCTTGTCTGTAACAACTTGGCTGCAGCATCTTTGTGGCACAGAATGAGGATTCTGGAACCTCCAGAGGATTTAGTACGAAGACTACAAAAGTGCCTGGTAGATTTCTTCTGGACGGGACAACACTGGCTGAAGTCATCGGTGCTGTATCTACCTCTACAAGAAGGGGGACAAGGACTAGTAGACATAAGATCCCGAGTCCAAGCCTTCAGACTCCAGACCGTGAAGAAACTCCTGTATGGGGAAGAGGTGAGCTGGGCTGCAGTGGCCTGTACCCTACTGAGGAGAGCGGGTGATATGGGACTAGACCGCCATTTATTCCTAATGGACATTAACCAGATAGACCTGTCTGGAGTAACAGTGTTCTACAGGTCAATTTTAACATCTTGGACAGTTTGCAGAGTTTCTCGAGAACAAAATGGTGTAAGGAGAATGTGGAGGAAAGAAGAACCGATTCTTTTTAATCCTGCATTGGAATTGAACATTTTAAAGTCAATATCTCTGAGAAACACTCTAAAGACTGCAAATTTATTAAAAGTTGGACAATTCTTATCTGAGGAAGGATGGATATCTGCGGACGTTTTGGCGGAAAAACTGGGAATGAGATCAATTCGCCTCTCCCAGAACATACTGACTCAGTTAAGTAAAGCTCTACCTGTGGATTACAGACTGTCTTTAGAAACGCATGATGAAGAAGATTTGTTTTCCTTCCCAGAGTTGTCTATTACTGCAGAGACGGGATTATGGAATAATTCGGAGGGTGGACTGCTGTCTTTTGAGACACCCCAACTTGGAGTTTTTAGGAGTGTTGGAAAAAAAGCTCTTTATGTACTGTGTGTCAAAGTTTTACACCTTCAAAAGTTGGACAGTGTAAAAGAGTCTAAATGGCAGGAGGCGTTTGGAGCAGACGCTTCCCCTAAAGGTAGCTGGAGGTCCCTGTACAAGCCTCCCACTGAGAAGAGGACTGGAGATCTTCAGTGGAGGGTTGTGCATGGTATAATAGCTACAAACAGACACAGAGCACACCTTGATCCAGAGGTAGGGGAGGGTTGCCCTTTTTGTGGGGTACAGGAAACTGTTTTCCATTTGTTTTTAACCCTCTGAGCCCGACGGCATCGTCGACGACGCCAAAAATCAGCTCCGAGAAATTATGATATAACTCGCTGACAGTTTTATCGATTTTCTTACCGTTTTTTCCAGCAGAAAGCTAACGAGCTAGCCATCACAGGGTGTCTTTGGTGTCTTTTCTATCCAGCCTGGAACTTGTGCATACTTTCGGAGTTTTTCAGCAATAAATCCAAACGTTTATATCCAACTTTGATACACTTGAAGTCCATAATTTGTAAATATTCCGTCATATTTGCCGCTAGCTCGATGCTAGCTGCCATTTTGGATATCCACGTGATGGTTTTTGACCAATTACAGGCTGATCCGTCGTAAACATTGGGTGCGTCTTTGTCATGACGCACCATAGATTGACGCACGCACGAACCAGGTGGAGAGCATGGTGGAGAGAGAGAGAGAGAGAGAGAGAGAGAGAGAGAGAGAGAGAGAGAGAGAGAGAGAGAGAGAGAGAGACGCAGGTTTCACAGAGAATCACAGAGAAATAGATCTAAATCGAGCGCTGAATAATGGATTTTCAGGAGAACAGAGGTTTTTGACAGATGAGGAACTAGATTGCCAGGATAGACCCAGCTGAAGTGCCATTTATTTATTTACTGTAAAAAAGTATTATAGAAGTATAAATGTAGTATAAAAGTATAAAAAGTATAGAATAAATAAAATAATAAATAAAATATAAATGTAAAGCCTGTGATGTGGCCCTCTTTGTGATTGCTGATAGGAACTGTTTTGAGGCTTGGCACCAGTGAATTTCATGAAAACGCCTGGACTTCTTTTGGAAAAATGTAAATAGTTTTGGTTCTGTACAAGTTATAATGTTTATTCCTGTGCTCCAGGACTCCAAAGACATGAACAAACTGTTTTCCAGAGGAAATTTGCTTAGCTTTTATTTATTTGTGTGTGATTTCCATAAATATTTGAGTGATTCAATTTCCGATTTATTTTTTCATTTGTCTTTATGGTCCCATAACTTATTTTACATTCAGGTGACATCAATGTAACACAAATATGCTGAAAGTTCAATTTGTCCTGAAAAAAAAGAGGTGTGTCAATTGTCTGTGCACAAAAGAGTTGATGTTTTACAAGCTTTTTTAGTTAATAACACCAGACGGAAAATTTATTGTAAAAATACCCTTAGGTCTCTGAGGGTTAAATTGTGGGAGATTGCAGATACTATTTTCTGAATTAGAGAGGTGGTGCCAAACATTGGGCATCGTTTTTTCCCCAATGGTCTTTATTTATGGGCCAAAATATATTAATAGTAAAAAGGAAGTACTTGTTTTATTAAATTTCTTATTTGGACAGGCAAAGATGGCAATATGGTTGTCACGTAAAGGAAAATTAAACGACACGGGGTCAACTGATGTTTTATTAATCTTGAAAGGATTGATAAAAACACGTGTTAAAATAGAGTATGCTTTTTTTTAAGCTAATTGACAATCTTGAAAATTTTAAATGTAAATGGGAAGTGAAGCAATGTGTGTGTGAAGTTGACATTGAAGGCAATCTTAAATTTAATGTCTAAAGTGTGTTAATGCCTATGGTATATTGTTATGTCTATGGTATATTATTATTATTTTTTTTTAATTTTTCCTAAAAGAAAAAGGAAAAAAAAGGAAAAAAAAAACATTTTAGATTGTAATTTATATATATATATATATTTTTTTTTTTTTTGTAAATATGGAAAGAATTATTTTTTTTGTGAAATAAAAGAGACCCTAAAAGTCGTCTCTCTCTCTCTCACACACACACACACTCTCTCTCACACACACACTTTCTCTCTCTCTCTCACATACACTCTCTCTCTCTCTCTCTCTCTCTCTCACACACACTCTCTCTCTCTCTCACACACACACACTCACACACACACTTTCTCTCTCTCTCTCACATACACACTCACTCTCTCTCTCTCTCTCTCTCTCAGACACACACTCTCTCTCTCTCTCTCTCTCTCTCTCTCTCTCTCTCTCTCTCTCTCTCTCTCTCTCTCAGACACACACTCTCTCTCTCTCTCTCTCTCTCTCTCCATCTCTCTCTCTCTCTCTCTCTCTCTCTCTCTCTCTCTCTCTCTCTCTCTCTCTCCTCTCTCTCTCTCTCTCTCTCTCTCTCAATTTCAAATTAGCTTTATTTGCATGACTGTGTAACACAATGTTGCCAAAGCATCAACATATTATATATAAATAAAAAACAAAGGTAACATTTTATATTACGACCCGCAAACAACTGCGTAACTGTGCGTTCACACCGCCACCGGCGAGAGCGTCAAAGTGGCCGGAAGTCATTCATTTTCAATGAGAGCCGGCGGCGAGCTCCGGCGAGAGCGGCGCGGCGCGTCTTGGACGGTGGAGAGCGGCGAGGAGAGTTGAAGTCAGGTCAACTTTATGGTAATAAGCAATGACGCGGTTCGGCGGCAACCAGCGGCAACCAATCGGAATATAGAAGTGCTCCGTTTGAGAGGAGTCCAGAGAACGCAGTCCTGTGAACTTTGGTTCCGATCACGTTAGTTCCCAAGCAAAATAGAGGAGGTTGATCGTTTGAATTTGATAAGAAGGCGCGCAACACTATTTATAGGCAATATTTTCGCGCTAGAATACTTCTTTTTCAGCGGGAATGCAAATTATAATAGCACTTAACCATGAACACAAAAGCCACACCACACAAATGGCTTTTAATTTGTTTATTTCGTTAGCAAACATGTCACTATAATTGTTAAGTTCTTTCCATCGGTCAATTTTCTGCAAAAATAACGATCGACATGCTTGTTTGCTTTGTGGCCCCTTTAAATACAGTTGTAAAAAAGACCTCGCGTTCGATCTACGTCAGAGCATCAGAGCGTCCACGAATCTTTCCACGGCGTCGCTGGCAGGGCGGCGAGAGCGTATTTTGCCGCTCTCGCCGGCGGCGGTGTGAACCGGTACTTCGGTAAGTAAACCGAAATTTTTTTAAACCGAAAAGGGAACAATATGTTAAGTTTTGGGGTAATAAAGGGGTACAACCAGATATACAAGCAAATTATTTATAATGTAATTATTTTAAAACTAACAGGTAAATATAGTAGTAAATAATATTCTGTTAATATAGGCTATTCCAGGCAAAAATTGTACGTCTGTTGTATATAAAAGTTTTTATCACATTTCTGGCAAAATATGTTCTTGTGCAATGTAGTTACAGGGTAATTTTGACATCTGTGGGTTGTAAATTAAACGTAGCCTATATAAATAATTTGCTTGTATATCTGGTTGTACCCCTTTATTACCCCAAACTTAACATATTGTTCCCTTATACCTACACGGAGGTAGACTATAATTACAGAAACGTACACCGTCATTTCGGTTTACTTACGCAGTTGTTTGCGGGTCGTAATATAAAGTGTTACCAAAACAAACAAAACATATATGTATAGATTATAAACAATGAATCTTAATAAATGAATAAATACAGCGGGTCTCTCTAGAGAATTAGCTGTCTCTAGCGTTGTGAATAGCTAACACATATTTACTGCAGCTGTACTATTATTTTCTCCGAGTAAGAAAGAATTTTTTTTCAGTTCAAGCCAAGGAATGATGGAATCATGGTTTCAAATCTGGGCATAAAAGTTGCTCTTATATTGGTATATTTTGAACAGAAGAGCAGAAAGTGTTCCTCATCTTCTGTGTTGTAGATCACAGTGTCTACAGATCCTCTGCTCTCTCTCTGTCCATGTTTGTCTATGTCTTGCTCTCTCTATATCTAGATCATTGTCACTTAAAGTTGCTCTAAGCGATGTCACGCGTTTTTAAGGCCAAAACATTTTTTGTCATATACAGCAAACATCTCCTCACTATCCGCTGGTTGCATGTCCCCTGATCACACTGTAAAAATACGCGGTCTCTGCAGACACCCCAGGCTCCACAAACGGCTACAAAAACAAAATGTAGCGACCCGCTCTACGAAACATAACAAACTGTTCCAGCCAATAACACACAAGAAGTGTTTGGGGGGTTAGTGCGCGGATGAGGAGGAGGGACGGGCTAGCTAGCCTCCGATTTTGTTTGACAATAGTTTAAACGTCAACAAGAACAACAAGTCAACAAGTGACGTCACCCAGGATCGCTTAGAGAACCTTTAAAAATCTTAATCTTAATCTTTTGGAGAGGATTTGGATTTGGAGAGAATTTTTTCTGGCCAATTTAGTAGTTCTATTGAGGGTCGAGTAACATTGGAGTTTATTTTGAAGGTCAAAACTTGCTTTTAGTGATTGATCATGAGTGTCTTTTAGATTCGTGTGGATTTCTTTAACAGTAGTTTTGGGGCTGTAGCTGTGGTCAGTGGGGAGTGTAGTCTGATGGACGAGTTGAAGAGCGAGTGTGTTTAGAGGATGAGGTTCTGCTGAGCTTTCATTGGCGAGGAGGGCTTTATATTGGACTGACTCTGGATCAGACTGATGGAGGTGATGCCAGAACTGAACACATCTCTTCTGGATCTCGATGTTCAGCGGGTACAGGCCTAGCTCAGCCCTGCAGGCGGCACTGGATGTGTTTCGGTGAACCCCTAAAATATTTTTGGCAATTTCCAATTGTAGTTTTTCTACTGATGTTTTATCCCAATTTTTAAAATGTAGTGCTGGTCCCCAAATTTCACATCCATATAAAAGAATTGGTTTAATTATTGAATTATATAATTTTATCCAGGTTTTAATGGGTAATTTTAAGTATCATGATTTTATAGCATAAAAAGCCCTCCGAGCCTTTTCACCGAAGCGTCCCGAAGAGCTGATGTCGATGCCCAGATAGCTATAACTAGTGCTGTGTTGCAGGACCTGCTCTTACACACACACACACACACACACACACACACACACACACACACACACACACACACACACACACACACACACACACACACACACACACACACACACACACACACACACACACACACACATAGCTAACTAGTGCTGTGCTGCAGGACCTGCTCTTACACACACACACTCTCTCACACACACACACACCACAACATAGCTAACTAGTGCTGTGTTGCAGGACCTGCTCTTACACACACACACACACACACACACACCACACACACACACACACACACACACACACACACACACACACACACACACACACACACACACACACACACCACACAGATAGCTAGCTAGTGCTGTGCTGCAGGACCTGCTCTTACACACACACACTCTCTCCACAACACACACACACACACACACACACACACACACCACACATAGCTAACTAGTGCTGTGTTGCAGGACCTGCTCTTACACACACACACACACACACACACACACACACACACACACACACACAACACACACACACACAACACACACACACACACACACACACATAGCTAAC
>CM070821.1:40906876-41026876 GCA_036326025.1 Chrosomus eos
TGGAGACCTATAGCTAGCAAAAATGGTTAACTATTGTGTTTGTGCGGGATGTACGAATACACCAAAAATGGGGGAGAGGCTCCACAAATTCCCCAAGGACAAACGGCTGACTCGTGCCTGTAAGTGTTCGCATAACTTACTCGAGGTAGAGCTTAAATCGGGCCCATAAAAATCTATCCCGAGCCCGCTGTGTCCGAGTCCGCTGTGTCCGAGCCCGGCCCGACACATTAACTGTAATTATGAGCCCGAGCCCGGTTTAAACCCAACATTTTTTTAATACGTGGGTCGTTATAACTGACGTGCTCAACTACTTTCTTATATTACTTTCTCCCGACCTCAACATGTATGTTTTGTCCCGCTCCCGCCCGCAAAAATACTTTTTTTCTGCACCTCCAAATACTTTCAAGTTAGCCTACGTGTTGCCACCATTCACATCAGCATACATGCTCCTGATACATTATTTGTAATAAAGCATTAACACACAAACCACTGTTATAACATAAAAGCAAGCAGCTACTGCGTGCATGGTTTGGCATGACTGCGCGCAAAGTGCGATCCCATAATAATTCCTAAAAAACTGACATCAGTTCACAGAGATCTCGCACATCTCTGTTATTATCAATGAAGCTTTCATAATATATACACTATGTTTGCTATAATTAGAGGATTTGCCAGCAAACAGAATTCAGCACTGAACAAAAAAGTCAGTTTGAGCGGTGAGGGGAGTCCATCGTAAATGCTTCTGATTGGCCATTATTGCATTCAAGAAATCAACACATATGTCTGTGATTGGCTACATCGCTCCTCGTCATCACACAGTTACGGTAAAAAACAAGCTACCTTTGAAGAAACCCCAATAAATGTTATTTTAACGCATTTTAAGACAGAAATTTTTAAATATATACATATTGTGCACTTTAATTTACACATTAATTGGTTGTGGTGGTTAACCTGCAATTTACATTTTAGCATCCGTAACCACGCTCCTCCAACTGACAGTAGACAGGCACACAGCGTGTGAAAGGAGAGATGGCGAGGAGGTGCATTTTTCTAGATCCAATCAGGTGCTAGTTGGAAAAAAAAGCCACGCTCACTATTTTGCCTCATTTAGTATTCCGTTTCTCTCGAAAATACGTCACAGCACTGGAGAAAAGCCGTTTGCAACTTCTGGTTCACGGGGACTTTAAAAGTAAAAACAAACAAAACATTTAAAAAGCAACCTTGGTTAAATGAAGACATCAGATCTATTAGAAAATGCTGTAGAAGGGCAGAAAGAAGATGGAAATGAGATCAACTGCAAATTTCTTATCAGCTTATGCAAGCCAGTTTGTCCCAATATCAGGAAGCTGTGGAATTATCTAGGGCAAATTATTTCTCAAACCTGATTGAAAAAAATTCTCATTGTCCAAAATCCTTATTTTCCACACTAAATTCTGTGTTAAATCCTCCTATTTTATCCAGTTTGGTTCCAAGTGCTGATCTGTGTGAGAAGTTTTGCAGCTTCTTCATAGATAAAATAAATGGCATTAGGTCCCAGATTTTACCATCTTCATCTGAAAGTTGTTATAACTTACTGACCTCTTCTAGTCTGTCTGAGTTTCAGACTATATCAGATTCGGACTTGCGGGCTCTGATTTCTAAAATGAAATTAACTACTTGCTCTCTGGACATTATTCCTACTGTCCTTTTAAATGAGGTACTGGAGGTGGTTTTACCCAGTATACTTTCCATTATAAATGCATCTCTAAAAAGCAGCACTGTTCCCTAAAACACGCTGTGATCCATCCCTTGCTAAAAAAAAACAGCCTCGATTTTTCAGAATTAAGTAACTTTAGGCCGATTTCAAAATTGCCTTTTCTATTAAAAGTTTTAGAAAAAGTTGTTTTAAACCAACTCACACCATACTTAATTGTAAACAACATCTTAGATCCTTTTCAGTCTGCTTTCAAAGCCAAACATAGCACTGAATCTGCCTTACTTACAGTGACTAATGATATCTTGATATCAGTCGACTCTGGAAACTATCAGAGCAAAGTCATTAAACAAGTAAAAAAGACAAAACTGAGGCTGAAAGCTTAGTCTCGGATAATGACAGTGATTCTCTACGGATTCCAATATTTCTGATTGTTCTTATCTTTCATCGCAAACTGAAAATGAAAATCAGACAATAGTAGCCTATATAAAGTTGAGGAAATTAGCACATTTTTTAAAGAAACTAAAGGCCTACCTGGAGTTCAGGTTGAAGATTACTTCCCTGATCGCTCAACTTTTATTAATGATGCAAAAATTATAATGAAAGAAGGAGCTTTTGTAGATAAAGAAGTTTACCGTCTCAGGAAAATTGTGAGTAAACGTAAGCCCCTTTCACACAGCACTTTGAACCCGGCAAATTGCCGGCAAATTGCCAGAGTGCCTTCTGTGTGAACGCAAACACGACCCGGGATTGATGCCGGGATCGATCCCGGGTTGGGGACCTAGTAACATTGCCGTGTTCAGACCCGGAATGCGCGCTGTGTGAACAAAAGCCAGAACCAATGCCGTAAGGGGTGTGTAATAGTGATGACGCATGTGCCATCGCGCGACTCTGTTGCTCTTAGAAGAAAGTTTGTGTTCGTCATCAACAAAGAAAGTACGAAAAAATTTCTGCAAACTGGAATGAAGCAGAGACAGGAGCTCCTCACAATCCGCGCTGAAGCTGCGAGCGTTCGCCAGCTCTGTGGAAAGGTGCGCGCGTGCACATGTTTTCGACGCGTACGTTACACGTCTCATCCGACGTCCAGCGGCTTTCCGGGACATTA
The DNA here is from genome assembly GCA_036326025.1 of Chrosomus eos. Classification (NCBI taxonomy): domain Eukaryota; kingdom Metazoa; phylum Chordata; class Actinopteri; order Cypriniformes; family Leuciscidae; genus Chrosomus; species Chrosomus eos. The sequence goes on from CM070821.1 coordinate 40,909,675, forward strand.
ACGGGTTGTGTGTGAACGCACTCACAGATCCCGGCAAATCACTGGCAGCGTGAATGAACCGAAATCAAACAATCCCGGGACAAATGCCGGGTCACATTATCCGTGTATTTTCCGGAATCTCTGTGTGAAAGAGGCTGTAGAAAGCAAAGCCTTAATGATGAAAAATAAGATATGCTGTAACTTCTTTTTTCTGGTAGAAGTATTAGCCTTGCTGACTGTTTCTTGTAATTACTTATGTCTTTAAAACATCATTATTTATGAGAGATTTTAAAATTTGAACTCTAAATTTAAATGGTGCTAGAGACAGTCAGAAGAGAATGTGTTTGTTTGATTGAATCTATAAAACAAAAACATTTTGATGTCACCTTTGTACAAGAATCACTTAAAAAATGAGGTAGACTGGAAAAAAGAATGGGATGGGCAAATTATTTTGAGTAATATGTCTTCTAATAGTGGAGGAGGAGCTGTTCTGTTTTCAAAGAAATCACTACCAATTTCTTATGAAATAGAAGAAATAGTTAAAGGCCGTTTTTTAAAAGTTAAAGCCAAGTTTGAAAACACTACAATGACGTTTTTAAATATTTATGCTCCCACAAAAGGGGCTGAAATAATATATTATTTTGATACAATTAGTGTTGTTATGAAAGACTAAAACCCAGATGAATTATTGTTCCTTGGTGGAGATTTTAACTACTGAAAATGATAAATTAGACAGGAATCACTTAAAGACACATATTGCCTTACAAAAAGCTCTCACACAATTGATAAGAGCTTTTGATTTATGTGATGTTTGGAGGAATGTGCATCACAACCACAGACAATATACTTGGGCACATAGTAGAGATAATCTCATTTCTATGGCAAGGCTGGATATATTACACATTACACATATTACTTATGTGTTTAATTATCAAGCAAATCTGGCTAGAGAATGTAAAATAATTCCAGTCGTTTTTTCAGATCACGGTTCTGTTGTTTGTAATATTTTTATTAATTCTGTGCATTTAAAGAGTGCTTATTGGCATTTTAATACATCTCTTTTAAATGATAAAAAGTTTATTGGGATTTTTAATTTGTTTTGGGAAAATTTTAAGAAACAAAAACAGTTTTATACTTCTTTGCAACAATGGTGGGATTGTGGAAAGGTCCACATTAAACAGTTGTGTCAAGAGTAAGCTCTTAATGTCACTAAAGAAATGGCTCGGTCAATGAAAAAGCTAGAAAATGAAATCATAGAACTTTTGAGAACAGCTTCTACATGTGATGGTGATTGTTTGAAAGCAGCAAATCCAAAAAAGAATTGCTTGCAGACTTATTGGGTATGAAAGCTCAATGGGCGTTAATACGTTCCCGTTTTCAAAGCATTCCACAAATGGATGCACCATCTACACTTTTTTTCAATTTAGAAAGAAAGAATGGCCAAAGTCGCATCATTCATTCATTACGCTCTGATACAGAGAAAGATCTTACTGAGCCAAGCGAAATACACAAACATGCTGTTGTTTTACTCAAACCTTTACACATGTGAATTGTCTCAAAAAGAAGATGATGACTTCACTCTTCTTAATGATCTTCTGAATATTGATGAAGAGTCCAATTCTATGCTTGAATAGTCTTTGTCACGAAATGAATTATACATAGCTATGATGAGTATGGAAAATGGAAAGACTCCTGGCATTGACGGGATTCCTGTTGATTTTTATAAAATGTTATGGCCAGTGATTGGTGAAGATTTCTTTTTGGTTTTTAATGACCGTTTGAATAAAGGATTGTTATCGTTATGTTGTAGAAGAGCTGTTAATATCTTGTTGCCTAAGAAGGGAGATCTCCAAAACACAAGTAACTGGAGATTTCTCTTTTATGTGCAGACTATAACATTTTATCAAAGGCTCTACAAGGTTAAGTCAAGTTTTGAGTCAAGTAACACATTCCTATCAGAATTATTGTATACCCAATAGGTCAATCTCTGACAACATATCATTGGTCAGAGATGTTCTAGAGGTTTGAAGGTTATTTGGTGATAATGGTGGTCTAATTTCGTTGGATCAGGAAAAAGCCTTTGACCGTGTAGAACGTGCATATTTGAGAGATGTTTTATAAGCTTTTGGTTTTAGTCAGAGTTTTATAAATATGATTGAGGCCATGTATCGTGACATTGAGATATACTCAAAGTCAATGGTGGTTTGAGTGCTTCTTTTGATATTCAGAGGGGAGTTAGACAGGGATGTGCCTTGTCGGGAATGCTATATTCACTGGCCATTGAACCTCTGCTTCATAAGTTAAGATCTGAGTTAAGTGGTTTTACTGTTCCACACTGTAATGTCACGTTGTGCCTTTCTGCTTATGCTGACGATGTAGTGGTTTTTATATCTGGTGCTGATGATATTGAAAAACTAGAGATTATTGTTAACCGTTTTAAAATGATTTCTTCTGCAAAAGTTAACTGGGAAAACAGTCAGGCCCTTTTAAATGAGAGAAACTCCCAGTTTACCTGCAGGTTTAATCTGGAAGAAAGACGGATTTAAATATCTTGGTATTTTCTTAGGTAATGAGGATTTTGTTCAAAAGAATTGGGATTGTGCTAGAAAAAAAGCAAAGGGCATTTACAGAAATGGAAATGGCTACTTCCCAAAATGTCGTATCGAGGTCGTACGCTTATAATTAACAATCTGGTGGCAAAATTGTGACAGACTTTCTCCTCTCTGTGATCTTTTAGAATTTTGTATTTCTTTATTAGGGTTTTTTTTTTACAAAACAATGTTTTATACTTGGCTTAAAGTATAATAGACTACAGAAATATAAGTGTCAATTAATGAACTTTATTGTTGGTCAAGCCAAATTAGCGATTTATGTTTCCAGAAGAAATGAAATAGAACAGAGAAATGCACAACACATTGAATCAGTTTTTAAGAATATGTTTAAATCACGAATTCTTGTTGATTTTAATTATTACAAGATGATGAATGCAATCAATGTTTTTGAGATTGAATGGTGTTGTGATGTTGGTATGTGTTCCGTACTAAATGAGTTATTTTTTATACGTGAATTTAAGGTTAAAATCATGTAGTGTGTTTTGGTTTTTGTTTGTTTTCTTGTTTGTTGTTTGGCTTTGAAATAACTGTTTTTTAATAAAGTGTTTAAAACTCAACTCTCTCACACACACAACACACACACACACACACACACACACACACACACACACACACACACACACACACACACACACACACACACACACACACACACACACACACACACGCACACACACACACACACACACACACACACACACACACACACACACACACTCACTCATTCTCTCTTTCTCACTCTATCTCTCTCTATGAAAGTGCTGGAGAAGTGATTGTTTATTTGATGTGATCATGAACAGATCCTATCGGATGGGGCTGTGTGCTGGTGTTTCTGCAGATTCTCTGGACTCTTATGAAGTTTACAGATCCATATTATGTTATATCTTTATCTCGAGGTACAGTATTGATCATCTTTCATCCTCTTCTCTGTTTGTGTCACGGGTGAAACAGGAGACGGACAGTTGGTAAGTGAAACAATGTTTATTTTTGGAACAGCAGAAGCAGACGGAGTTATGGTGAGTATCTTAACAGAAGATAATTGGATGGACTTAGCCACAGGAATAATCAGAGTCTCTGTTACAGATGATGATGACCCGTCACTGGAAAGGGCTGCAGTAGAACGGCTGGGAACTGGAGACGGCAGATGATGATGAAGACAATCCGATAGGAACAGGTGAGTAGCAGGTAAGTTGCAGGTAAGTCTTTGGTATATCATGGAGAGTCTGAGTGTCTATGTAACGACGAGACCAGACAATGACTGTGAGTGTGAGAGTGGTATTTAAGGTGGTGGGATGATGAGGTGCAGGTGATGGTGATTAGAACTCAGGTGATAGTGAACGAGTAAATGAGTGAGTGGGAGGAGTGAGTGAATGAGTGGGAGGAGAGTGTGGATCTGCTGGAATCCTGACAGTACCCCCCTCCTCCGAGGCGGCTCTTGACGACTGCGAAGAGGGATGAGTTCGACGACGAGGTCTGCCACGGGGCCTGGGAGCTGGGCGATCAGGACGACTGGTGTGAAATTGTTGAAGGAGAGTTGGGTCCAGGATGTCGTCCCGAAGAACCCACGACCGTTCCTCAGGACCGTAGTCCTCCCAGTCCACTAGATATTCCAGCCGAGGACCTCGTCGCCGTGAGTCCAAGATGGTGCGGACTCGGTATATGGACTCGTCCTCTATTGGGATAGGAGGAGGAGGTTCGATGGCCGGGTCAGGTTCTGTGGGAGGAGAGAAGACAGGTTCAATGAATGGTTTTAACAGAGACACATGGAATGATGGAGAGATCCGGTACTGTCGAGGGAGATTGAGTCTGTAGGTGACCTCGTTCAGCTGCCTCTGCACGGTAAATGGACCGATGTATCGAGGACTCAGCTTACGGCAAGGCAGGCGGAGGCGCATGTCCCGGGTCGAAAGCCACACCTTCTGTCCTGGCACATACTGCGATGGTTCGATCCGATGACGATCCGCTTGGTCCTTGTGTCTCCGCACTGCCTGCTGTAGATGCACGTGAGCCGAGTCCCATACCCCCTCGCTCTGCTGGAACCAGTAGTTTACAGCTGGTACGTCCGAGGGCTCACCAGACCAAGGGAAGAGAGGAGGTTGATAGCCGAGGATACATTGGAAGGGGGTGAGACCGGTGGTGGACTGTTGAAGAGAGTTTTGTGCGTATTCGGCCCACGGAAGGTACTGGCTCCAGCTGTCCTGGTACTGGTGGCAATAAGTCCGCAGGTAACGTCCAATCTCCTGAATCTTTCGCTCAGTCTGGCCGTTAGTCTGAGGATGGTATCCAGATGACAGGTTTACTGTTACTCCGAGGAGCTTGAAGAAAGCTCGCCAAACTCTTGATACAAACTGAGGGCCTCGATCCGACACTATGTCCTCTGGGATGCCGAAGTTTCGGAATACGTGAGTGAAGAGGGCTTCGGCGGCTTCAAAGGCGGTAGGGAGTCCAGGTAAGGGAATCAATTTACAGGCCTTTGAGAATCGGTCCACGACCACGAAGACACAGGTATGGTTGTTAGATCTGGGCAGGTCCGTCATGAAGTCTACCCCGATATGAGACCATGGACGACGAGGAAGCGGAAGAGGGACTAGCTTGCCTTCTGGTAGTCTTCGGGGAGTGTTGGTAACGGCACAGACTGAGCATCCTTTGACGTAGCGAGCAACATCCTGAGAGATGGTTGGCCACCAGTACCGATTACTGAGGAGCGAGAGGGTACGCCTGCTACCTGGATGTCCAGAGCCCGGAGTGGTATGAGCAGAGTCCAGAAGGGCCGTTCGAAGGTGACGTGGTACGAAGGCACACCCCTCTGGACCTCCCGGCGGAGCGGGATGAAGGCGGTTCTCTTGGGATATCTGCTGGTCGATGTCCCAGACGATAGGACTTACAAACACGGCTGGAGGGAGGATAGGTTCTGGAAGAGGGTCCTCACTTGATGGATGATACAGACGGGATAGAGCATCTGCCTTACAGTTCTTAGAACCGGGTCGGTAGACACAAGGAAGTCAAAGCGTGTGAAGAATAGTGCCCATCGGGCCTGGCGGGGATTAAGTCTCTTAGCCTCTCTGAGGTACTCCAAATTGCGGTGGTCGGTAATGACCTCGAAGCGATGGTTTGCTCCCTCCAGCCAGTGTCTCCACTCCTCTAATGCCAACTTGATGGCGAGCAGTTCTCGATTTCCAATGTCGTAGTTCCGCTCCGCCGGGGACAGCTTTTTAGAGAAGAAGGCACATGGATGGAGTCTGGGAGGATCACCCTGCCGCTGTGACAGGACCGCCCCAACTCCGGTGGAGGAAGCATCCACCTCTACAACGAAAGGGATCTCTGGGTTCGGATGAACTAGAACTGGGGCGGTCTGGAAGGCTTCCTTTAGGCGTTCGAAGGCTGAGATGGCCTCGGGCGATAAGGACAGAGATTTGGGCCGGCCTCGGAGAGAAGAAGTCAGAGGAGAGCTGATGTGACTGTAGTTGTTGATAAACCTTCGGTAAAAATTGGCAAATCCTAGGAAACGTTGGAGGTCTTTTACCGTAGAGGGTTGAGGCCAGTTTTGGATAGTCTCCACCTTCCTCTGGTCCATCCGAACTCCATGTTGGTCGATGAAGTAACCCAGGAACTGAACTGAAGGGGTATGAAACTCACACTTTTCAAGTTTGAGGTAGAGCTTGTTAGCTCGCAGCTTTTCCAGGACAGCAGTGACATGGCGATGGTGTTCAGAGAGAGATGAGGAATAAATGAGGATGTCATCTATGTAGACCACCACAAACTTATTAAGATATTCCCGGAAAACCTCATTCATGTACCCCTGAAAGACTGCTGGGGCGTTGGACAGCCCGAAAGGCATTACCCGGTATTCATAATGTCCAGAGGGAGTGATGAACGCCGTCTTCCACTCATCACCCCGACGAATTCGGATGAGATTATATGCACTGCGAAGATCAAGCTTTGAGAAGATTCGGGCTCCACGCAACTGTTCCAAGGCTGCTGGGACCAGAGGAAGGGGATAGCTGAATTTTACTGTTTGAGAGTTGAGATGGCGATAGTCAATGCACGGCCGCAGGCCTCCGTCCTTTTTTGCCACGAAGAAGAAGCTCGCAGCGGCAGGGGAAGTAGATGGACGAATGAACTCCTGTTCGAGGGCTTCCTCCACATACTCCTCCATGGCCTTCTGCTCCGGGATGGACAAAGGGTACACACGGCCTTTAGATAGAGTAGCTCCAGGTAGCAGGTCGATAGCACAGTCCCATGGCCGATGAGGTGGAAGTTTGGTTGCCAACTGTTTGCTGAAGACGTCCTGGAACGCCCTGTACTCCACTGGAATTTCCACCTGATGTTGTACCTCGGGACTCTCGATACTGGTGGAACAGACGGAAATCTCGGATCTTCCCTCAGGAGGTGAGTATACCATGGAGGATTCTTGGCTGACTTTCTTAACCGGTGCTAGACAGGAATGGAAACACTGTTCTCCCCAGTGAAGGACTTCTCCAGAGCTCCAGTGGATAGTAGGTTGGTGTTGGATCATCCAAGGGCGTCCCAGGATGAGCTCAGCAGTTGACTCCTCCAGCACCATAAAGGAAATCTCCTCTGAGTGTAGACATCCTACGCGGAGCGTCAGTGTGGGGGTAACGTGACGAATTCGACCTCGACCCAGCGGCTTACCCTGGATAGTCTGTACGCGGAGATCCAGATGACTTCTGAGTTTACGGATATTCAATTTTTGGAGGAGTTGCGTCGATATGAAGTTCCCCGCCGAGCCAGAGTCGAGGAGGGCTTGTGCAGAGACACATACAAGAGGGGTTAGAAGATGAACTGTTGTACGGTTCAGGGTAGCCATCTTGGGTGGAATTTGAATTGTACTCACCGCTGGGCGTTGAGGCCGAATGGGACAGGTGTCGATGAGATGCCCGTTACCTCCACAGTACAAACAGAGACGGTTCTGGATGCGTCGCTGACGTTCCGTGAGAGAGAGATGTGTGGAATCCACTTGCATGGCTTCTGGTGCTGGAGGGGTGACAGATGGAGCCGTGGACGGAGGATGTGCAGCGGTCGTTAGCGTTTCACAGGCCGTCAAACGTTGAGATACTCGGAGGGTCTTTTGAATAAGATTTTCCAGTCCCAACGAATCCTCGTAAACCACAACTAGCTGTCTAATGTTCGGATTGAGACCATGACGAAAGGCAGTGATCAGGGCAGTTTCATTCCAACCACTGGATGCCGCCAGCGTGCGGAATTGGAGAGCATATGTGCTCACAGAGGATTTGCCTTGACGGAGATTAAATAGTTGATCATGTACAGATAAATCCGAAGCAGTCTGTCCAAAAACCTCCTTAAAGTGTTGGCAGAAACTTGGTAATGATTTAATCACAGGAGAATCTGAATTCCACAAGGACTGAGCCCACTGGAGAGCTCGGCCGGACAGCAGTGAGGTGATAAAGGCTACGCGAGCTGAATCATTGGTGAATTTATGTGCTTGTATCTGGAAGTAAAGTGAAACTTGAAGTAAAAAACCGCTGCAATCCTCCGCCTCGCCGGAGTATGTCGCTGGTTGGGCCATGGGACTTGCAGAGGCAGCTGACGAAGCAGCGGGTGTTTGCGGAAGTGGTTGTCGGCGGGCTGACTGAAGGATATCCTCGGGAATCATGGGCAGATTATCTGGTGGTGAAGGAAGTAGCGACTGACGAACAGCTTGAACCAGTTCCAGGAATGGATCAGGAGATGGACTTTCTCCGGACTCCGTTGGGTTCTGCATTTTGTGGTCTGGTCTTCTGTCACGGGTGAAACAGGAGACGGACAGTTGGTAAGTGAAACAATGTTTATTTTTGGAACAGCAGAAGCAGACGGAGTTATGGTGAGTATCTTAACAGAAGATAATTGGATGGACTTAGCCACAGGAATAATCAGAGTCTCTGTTACAGATGATGATGACCCGTCACTGGAAAGGGCTGCAGTAGAACGGCTGGGAACTGGAGACGGCAGATGATGATGAAGACAATCCGATAGGAACAGGTGAGTAGCAGGTAAGTTGCAGGTAAGTCTTTGGTATATCATGGAGAGTCTGAGTGTCTATGTAACGACGAGACCAGACAATGACTGTGAGTGTGAGAGTGGTATTTAAGGTGGTGGGATGATGAGGTGCAGGTGATGGTGATTAGAACTCAGGTGATAGTGAACGAGTAAATGAGTGAGTGGGAGGAGTGAGTGAATGAGTGGGAGGAGAGTGTGGATCTGCTGGAATCCTGACAGTTTGATGTTTTTCTACATCAGTTTTGGTTCATTTACAATTAAATACTTTAGTAGTTGATGATATTAAACAATGCAGGACCAGTAAAATAAAAAATAAGCTGTTTTGTGTGTTTAGAAGAGACGCATTTTGAAGAAAAAAAAATAGTCTTAATTTAGTTTTAATTGTAATAAATCTGATTCCTGATGGAACGGCTGACAGACGCAGTGGACTGGATGAGATGATCATCAGTTATATTGATTGATCTCATTAATTAACAGTAATCAATTCATTAAAAAGCAGTTGAATACATCATGATAAAATATGAATAATTGATCAACACAATGGTTTGAGATGATGAATCTCAGATGAGCTGTAGAAGAATGAAGAAATCAATCATATCATAAATCACACAGATTAAATACAGTTATTAGAAATACAATAAAATAATCAAGCAAACAAAGACTCATGCATCTTTTTAAATGTGTATATTTATATTCAGTTTTTCTGTATATGATTTTCAATCATTTTCTCTAAATATTTTTTTAATTATTAAATGTTAATTACGGTAATTAAACTAAAACATGTTTCCAGTGAGTATATAAACATTATGTCCCTGAAGGTAAACTGATAATAATCTGCATTTGTTTGATCTTCATATTAAATGTTTAATCTTGCATTACAGATTTCCACCGTTTTGTCGTCATGTATGTGTTTGGATCAGTTGGTGTTGTTTTATTGACCTCCGCTGCACTAATAACTGAACTGATCCTGAAAACAGGTAATAAACACTTTCAGGAAAATAAACATCATGGTAAATATATAAAGCTTAAACTTGTATTAATAAGAATCTTTTTAATCTTGAGTGACTGAAATGAGTCTCACATTGAGACAGAAATCAAGAAATATTTACACAAATATCGATTGATTTCATTTCTCCGAACAGTGATGATAATATTCTCGTATTTTTCAGTGAATGGTGATCGTACGGTTGCAGATCTGAGATTCATCGTCTTCCCGGTTGAATGTTTCTTTGCCGTGTCTGTCCTGATTTCAGGATTTTTTACATCAAGTGAGTATAAACCTGAATTGTTTCTATTACAAATCATTTTTCTCACGTCTCACAATCATTTGTCTTTCTTCAGAACAAACAAAATTCATCAAGAATAAACAATCAATCCTTTAATTTCCTGAAGTCTGATTCATTCACAGATTTAACACACAGATTGTGTTGTGTGTCTGTTTGTGTTGATTTGCTGTTTGATTGACAGTGTGTGTTTAATAGCTGAGAGACTCAAACACACTCATCATTATGAAAAGAAAATATATTTCCCATGTATGAATGATCAATATATTAAATGGTTTAACAGTTTTGAATATATACAGAATAATATATTGTGCTAACATATTACAATATTTTGAATAATACATAAGGAATTGCTACTTTTATATATTGTACGCAATTATATATTCAGTAATACCCTTCATAATATATAGTTGTAAATGTGATCAGATAAGGTACTGCATGTTAAATTGCATGACATATTTACTCATGCCATATAAACACATATATAGAGAAATATAGAAATGGTATATATTTTTTTTATTTTAATTATTTACATTATGAAACTTGTTAATAATAGCACAAGTAGATCAATACACAAGTATTTAGCCTAGACACTATCACAGGCTTTACTCTTCAATGATGACCATTCTCAAACTCACACATACCAGAAAACCTTTTATATAACAAATAATAATAAAGCTTTAAACAATAACAGATCTCCCCCTATATTAATATTGAGCAAAACACATTAAATAACACTTCATTTTAACATTTGCACTCCTTTAACAGTCAGACGTGTGTGTTAAGTGTTGAATCTGTGTGTATATTGGCTCTCTGTTCCGATCATTGATTGGACTGCAGTTTGTCAGGGATATATTTTTAAATTGAACTTTTTTACAGTGTCTTAAACCACTCAGAGTCACTTAATCAAAATTAAGTGACAGCAGTTATTAAAATTATGTATTTTTGAAAGGTCTAGATAATTGAGTAGTAATTTCATATAATTTGAGCTGAGAAAGTGAGAATGATCAGATTGAAACAGATCCACTGATGTCTTTTCTCTCTGTTCTGACTTCACAGAGATCACAAACTGTCTGAAGTCTTGTCAGGTTAGTATCATTTATTTACTTACATTTGATCCGCAACATCAGGAGACTTTTAACTTCATACTACACAGTTCTCCAAAAGTAGAGGATGTGATAGTGTTTAAATGACGTGTGTTGCTCTAAACACAGGATTCAGTGAGATCTAGACGAGAAGAAACACACGAGATGAAGTCCAGAGATGAAGTCCTCTGAGTCCTGGAGTTCAGGAGGAGACTCAGCCGCAGTCAGTGCTGTCACAAACATGAGAAAAAGGTTTATTCCAGATTTATCGCCAACACTTAATACGTTAATGCACAATTTAAGGCTTATTTGAATCAAATAGAAAAATGACACTGACGTGCTGACATTGATCAAGCTGAGTTCAGTGTAGTGACGTTATTCACTGTTAATATAAATAGTTATGCACTGTTTTCTTGGTTTTGTAAATAGCTGTAAATATATGCAGTGTTTTTATTGTTATAACACTTTTGCTTTGTATGTGATGGTGATTTTTGCTGTAAGCAAGTGTAAATAAAACAGAAAATCTCAGACTGAATATGTAAACCTTCAGATGGCATCAGATCCTCTTTTATCTCAATATCTGCATTATAAAAGCATCGTGACACATATGCTGTTATTTACATTCAGATAAATTCAGGAGATTGGGAGAACAAAGACAAATAACATTATCATCATGATTGCAGCAGCGCTGGAGATTAAAGAGTTTTATATCTACAGTTTTTATGTCCACTTCAGTAAAGTTCAGTGTTTTCTTCAATGTTTTGACTGATCAGAGAGTAGTAATAGATCCATGAAGAAGAGAAACAGTGATTCCCACAGCAGTGCAGCTCCTCTAGGACATGAAACTGATATTAATACTCATAATAATAATATAATACAGCTGAGAAACATCCTCACAGAGCCGACAGCTCCTCTACAGGACATGAAACAGATATTAATACTCATAATAATATAATAATACAGCTGAGAAACATCATCACAGAGCCGACAGCTCCTCTACAGGACATGAAACTGATATTAATACTCATAATAATATAATAACACAGCTGAGAAACATCCTCACAGAGCCGACAGCTCCTCTACAGGACATGAAACAGATATTAATACTCATAATAAATATAATAATACAGCTGAGAAACATCCTCACAGAGCCGACAGCACCTCTACAGGACATGAAACAGATATTAATACTCATAATATATAATAATACAGCTGAGAAACATCCTCACAGAGCCGACAGCACCTCTACAGGACATGAAACAGATATTAATACTCATAATAATATAATAATACAGCTGAGAAACATCCTCACAGAGCCGACAGCGCCTCTACAGGACATGAAACAGATATTAATACTCATAATAATATAATAATACAGCTGAGAAACATCCTCACAGAGCCGACAGCTCCTCTACAGGACATGAAACAGATATTAATACTCATAATAATATAATAATACAGCTGAGAAACATCATCACAGAGCCGACAGCGCCTCTACAGGACATGAAACAGATATTAATACTCATAATAATATAATAATACAGCTGAGAAACATCCTCACAGAGCCGACAGCTCCTCTACAGGACATGAAAGAGATATTAATACTCATAATAATATAATAATACAGCTGAGAAACATCATCACAGAGCCGACAGCTCCTCTACAGGACATGAAACAGATATTAATACTCATAATAATATAATAATACAGCTGAGAAACATCATCACAGAGCCGACAGCACCTCTACAGGACATGAAACAGATATTAATACTCATAATAATATAATAATACAGCTGAGAAACATCCTCACAGAGCCGACAGCTCCTCTACAGGACATGAAACAGATATTAATACTCATAATAATATAATAATACAGCTGAGAAACATCATCACAGAGCCGACAGCTCCTCTACAGGACATGAAACAGATATTAATACTCATAATAATATAATAATACAGCTGAGAAACATCTCACAGAGCCGACAGCCCTCTACAGGACATGAAACAGATATTAATACTCATAATAATATAATAATACAGCTGAGAAACATCTCACAGAGCCGACAGCCCTCTACAGGACATGAAACAGATATTAATACTCATAATAATATAATAATACAGCTGAGAAACATCCTCACAGAGCGACAGCCCTCTACAGGACATGAAAAGATATTAATACTCATAATAATATAATAATACAGCTGAGAAACATCATCACAGAGCCGACAGCACCTCTACAGGACATGAAACAGATATTAATACTCATAATAATATAATAACACAGCTGAGAAACATCATCACAGAGCCGACAGCGCCTCTACAGGACATGAAACAGATATTAATACTCATAATAATATAATAACACAGCTGAGAAACATCTCACAGACCGACAGCGCCTCTACAGGACATGAAACAGATATTAATACTCATAATAATATAATAATACAGCTGAGAAACATCATCACAGAGCGACAGCGCCTCTACAGGACATGAAACAGATATTATACTCATAATATATAATAACAGCTGAGAAACATCTCACAGAGCCGACAGCCCTCTACAGGACATGAAACAGATATTATACTCATAATAATATAATAAACAGCTGAGAAACATCTCACAGAGCCGACAGCGCCTCTACAGGACATGAAACAGATATTAATACTCATAATAATATAATAAACAGCTGGAAAACATCTCACAGAGCCGACAGCCCTCTACAGGACATGAAACAGATATTAATATCATAATAATATAAAACACAGCTGAGAAACATCATCACAGAGCGACAGCGCCTCTACAGGACATGAAACAGATATTAATACTCATAATAATATAATAAACAGCTGAGAACATCATCACAGAGCCGACAGCGCCTCTACAGGACATGAAACAGATATTAATACTCATAATAATATAATAAACAGCTGAGAAACATCCTCACAGAGCCGACAGCGCCTCTACAGGACATGAAACAGATATTAATACTCATAATAATATAATAAACAGCTGAGAAACATCCTCACAGAGCGACAGCCCTCTACAGGACATGAAACAGATATTAATACTCATAATAATATAATAAACAGCTGAGAAACATCCTCACAGAGCCGACAGCCCTCTACAGGACATGAAAAGATATTAATACTCATAATAATATAATAATACAGCTGAGAAACATCATCACAGAGCCGACAGCTCCTCTACAGGACATGAACAGATATTAATACTCATAATAATATAATAATACAGCTGAGAAACATCCTCACAGAGCCGACAGCCCTCTACAGGACATGAAACAGATATTAATACTCATAATAATATAATAATACAGCTGAGAAACATCATCACAGAGCCGACAGCGCTCTACAGGACATGAAACAGATATTAATACTCATATAATATAATAATACAGCTGAGAAACATCTCACAGAGCCGACAGCCCTCTACAGGACATGAACAGATATTAATACTCATAATAATATAATAATACAGCTGAGAAACATCATCACAGAGCCGACAGCCCTCTACAGGACATGAAACAGATATTAATACTCATAATAATATAATAATACAGCTGAGAAACATCATCACAGAGCCGACAGCGCCTTACAGGACATGAAACAGATATTAATACTCATAATAATATAATAATACAGCTGAGAAACATCTCACAGAGCCGACAGCGCCTCTACAGGACATGAAACAGATATTAATACTCATAATAATATAATATACAGCTGAGAAACATCTCACAGAGCCGACGCGCCTCTACAGGACATGAAAAGATATTAATACTCATAATAATATAATAAACAGTGAGAAACATCATCACAGAGCCGACAGCGCCTCTACAGGACATGAAACAGATATTAATACTCATAATAATATAATAATACAGCTGAGAAACATCATCACAGAGCCGACAGCGCCTCTACAGGACATGAAACAGATATTAATACTCATAATAATATAATAATACGCTGAGAAACATCATCACAGAGCCGACAGCGCCTCTACAGGACATGAAACAGATATTAATACTCATAATAATATAATAATACAGCTGAGAAACATCATCACAGAGCCGACAGCGCCTCTACAGGACATGAAACAGATATTAATACTCATAATAATATAATAATACAGCTGAGAAACATCATCACAGAGCCGACAGCGCCTCTACAGGACATGAAACAGATATTAATACTCATAATAATATAATAATACAGCTGAGAAACATCATCACAGAGCCGACAGCGCCTCTACAGGACATGAAACAGATATTAATACTCATAATAATATAATAATACAGCTGAGAAACATCATCACAGAGCCGACAGCGCCTCTACAGGACATGAAACAGATATTAATACTCATAATAATATAATAATACAGCTAAAAACATCCTCACAGAGCCGACAGCCCTCTACAGGACATGAAACAGATATTAATACTCATAATAATATAATAACACAGCTGAGAAACATCATCACAGAGCCGACAGCGCCTCTACAGGACATGAAACAGATATTAATACTCATAATAATATAATAAACACAGCTGAGAAACATCATCACAGAGCCGACAGCGCCTCTACAGGACATGAAACAGATATTAATACTCATAATAATATAATAACACAGCTGAGAAACATCATCACAGAGCCGACAGCGCCTCTACAGGACATGAAACAGATATTAATACTCATAATAATATAATAACACACTGAGAAACATCATCACAGAGCCGACAGCTCCTCTACAGGACATGAAACAGATATTAATACTCATAATAATATAATAATACTGAGAAACATCCTCACAGAGCCGACAGCGCCTCTACAGGACATGAAACAGATATTAATACTCATAATAATATAATAATACAGCTGAGAAACATCCTCACAGAGCCGACAGCACCTCTACAGGACATGAAACAGATATTAATACTCATAATAATATAATAACACAGCTGAGAAACATCATCACAGAGCCGACAGCGCCTCTACAGGACATGAAACAGATATTAATACTCATAATAATATAATAACACAGCTAATAAACATCCTCACAGAGCCGACAGCGCCTCTACAGGACATGAAACAGATATTAATACTCATAATAATATAATAACACAGCTGAGAAACATCATCACAGAGCCGACAGCCCTCTACAGGACATGAAACAGATATTAATACTCATAATAATATAATAAACAGCTGAGAAACATCATCACAGAGCCGACAGCGCCTCTACAGGACATGAAACAGATATTAATACTCATAATAATATAATAACACAGCTGAGAAACATCATCACAGAGCCGACAGCGCCTCTACAGGACATGAAACAGATATTAATACTCATAATAATATAATAACACAGCTGAGAAACATCATCACAGAGCCGACAGCTCCTCTACAGGACATGAAACAGATATTAATACTCATAATAATATAATAACACAGCTGAGAAACATCATCACAGAGCCGACAGCGCCTCTACAGGACATGAAACAGATATTAATACTCATAATAATATAATAACACAGCTGAGAAACATCATCACAGAGCCGACAGCGCCTCTACAGGACATGAAACAGATATTAATACTCATAATAATATAATAACACAGCTGAGAAACATCCTCACAGAGCCGACAGCTCCTCTACAGGACATGAAACAGATATTAATACTCATAATAATATAATAACACAGCTGAGAAACATCCTCACAGAGCCGACAGCGCCTCTACAGGACATGAAAGAGATATTAATACTCATAATAATATAATAATACAGCTGAGAAACATCATCACAGAGCCGACAGCAACTCTACAGGACATGAAACAGATATTAATACTCATAATAATATAATAATACAGCTGAGAAACATCCTCACAGAGCCGACAGCTCCTCTACAGGACATGAAACAGATATTAATACTCATAATAATATAATAATACAGCTGAGAAACATCCTCACAGAGCCGACAGCGCCTCTACAGGACATGAAACAGATATTAATACTCATAATATATAATAATAATACAGCTGAGAAACATCATCACAGAGCCGACAGCGCCTCTACAGGACATGAAACAGATATTAATACTCATAATAATATAATAATACAGCTGAGAAACATCCTCACAGAGCCGACAGCGCCTCTACAGGACATGAAACAGATATTAATACCTTACTCATAATAATATAATAATACAGCTGAGAAACATCCTCACAGAGCCGACAGCGCCTCTACAGGACATGAAACAGATATTAATACTCATAATAATATAATAATACAGCTGAGAAACATCCTCACAGAGCCGACAGCGCCTCTACAGGACATGAAACAGATATTAATACTCATAATAATATAATAATACAGCTGAGAAACATCATCACAGAGCCGACAGCACCTCTACAGGACATGAAACAGATATTAATACTCATAATAATATAATAATACAGCTGAGAAACATCATCACAGAGCCGACAGCAACTCTACAGGACATGAAACAGATATTAATACTCATAATAATATAATAATACAGCTGAGAAACATCCTCACAGAGCCGACAGCTCCTGCAGGACATGAAACAGATATTAATACTCATAATAATATAATAATACAGCTGAGAAACATCCTCACAGAGCCGACAGCGCCTCTACAGGACATGAAACTGATATTAATACTCATAATAATATAATAATACAGCTGATAAACATCATCACAGAGCCGACAGCAACTCTACAGGACACGAAACAGATATTAATACTCATAATAATATAATAATACAGCTGATAAACATCCTCACAGAGCCGACAGCTCCTCTACAGGACATGAAACAGATATTAATACTCATAATAATATAATAATACAGCTGAGAAACATCCTCACAGAGCCGACAGCGCCTCTACAGGACATGAAACAGATATTAATACTCATAATAATATAATAATAATACAGCTGAGAAACATACTGAAACGGTATTTACTGAATAGCTAATGTAGATACATTACAGACTTAAGTTTGTTTGTACATAGAGTCTGTATTTATCGTCTCTTGTTGTTGTTGTTGTTTTTGCATAACATTGTGCTTTATTGTTGTCAATAAACGTATATTACACATGTAAATATCTGTGATTTCTGGCGTGTTGCTACTTCAGTCCACTAGATGGCAGAATCGCTCAGCTGGATTCCTGAAAAACTTTCTTCACTTTCTTCTTACCTGTTATTTGCATAGACAGTAAAAAATGTACATACATAATGTGCACAGTATGCACATTTTCTGTTTGCACAAAACATCTGAATGGATGACCTTCTATATTTATTAAAATAAGCAATATAATGTACGGGAATACTGTATCCCACAATGCAATGTGTTCCACTTGACTTTTGAACGAATGAACCAGACATAATATCAGATAATAATACTTTACTAACATCTCCCTGCACTAAACACTGAACTTTATAACTGTACAGTTCTCCGCATATGGCGGGATGAAGCATTATGGGAAATGAAGTTTACCACACTTGTGCACAGGCCATTGGATTTACAACACAAATGAGAATCAGACAAACAAACAATAAATACATGTTTATTCATTAGTCATTATTTTTTTCATTTTTTAATTATATTTTTGTTTAATTATAATTATTAATTATATTTTAATAAATATAGCCTAATTATATAATATTTTTAAATCAGTAAAAAGCTGAATACATACTGATTTATTTCAGGGGTTATATATTTCTTTGCATTATTTGCATGCAATATTCTATTCTATTCTATTCTATTCTATTCTATTCTATTCTATTTTCTATTCTATTCTATTCTATTCACATGAAATTCCGCATTATTGGCATGGTCAATATCATAGTCTGGGTCAGACGAAATTCTGATAAAACATAAAAGATTTCCTCCCTAGCTGATTTGCAGCCTATGTGACGTGTTAAGGTGAATATAGAACATTTAATGTTGTACAAAAAGTTAACAATATTTATTATATGTTTTATTGTATTTTTTAATTTTTTTATTTATTTTGTTCTGTTTTGTTTTGCTCTGCTTTATGTTATTTTATACATAATGCTTATATCGGTTTCATTTGATTTATTTTGTTGTTTTGTTTTGCTCTGTTATATGGCATTTTGTAGTATATTTTATTTATCTTCTTGTTCTGTTTTGTTTAGCTGTTTAATGTTATTTTTATTATTTTTATATAATTTGATTTATTTTGTTGCTTTGTTTTATATGGTATTAGTTCATATGACGTATTTTATTAGATTTTTCCTGTCACAAAAGACTTTCCAAGTGTGTGTGTGTGTTAGAGAGAGAGAGAGAGAGAGAGAGAGAGAGAGAGAGAGAGAGAGAGAGAGAGGAGAGAGAGAGAGAGGAGAGAGAGAGAGAGAGAGAGAGTCTGCTGTCTGTCTCTCTCTCTGCATTGCAGCCCAGCGCTGGCTGCTGGAAGTCAAACCCAAATGGCGACGTCCACTAGCTCCAGTAGTAAGCCTTCATCATCTTCCTCCTCCTCCAGCAGCGCACAGCAGCACCCGAGCCAGCAGCAGCAGCACATCAGCAGCAGCAGCATGAGCACCATGAGCAGCATGCAAGGTCAGAAACACACCCGAACCGAGCCGAGCCGCAGCATTATATCATCATCACATCCGATGACAGTTTACACACATCACACACACACTGCGTTATCAGCGCTGCAGCTTTAACTCAGCCATTGAATTAGCATCGCATTTACTAGATCTGAATTTTAGCGTTATTTCAAATCAGTTGCCTTTATACTTGTAGTTTCATTCTAATTTTAGAGTCTTGTTAGCCGCACTGCTAGCTAACTGCTTTAGTCAAACACTGACAGGCCTGTGAAAATTTCATTTCGCAGAATGATAAATGCATTATTTACTACGAAATCTGTGTATGAATTAATATTTTGTATGCCCGGGTCTCTGTTAGTATTACATTAATTCGTTTAATACCCTCGTTTGTTTGCTGACTGTTATTGGAGTTTGTTGACATTTTTAGCTGGAGGGCTAACAGGCTAACGATACCTGAATGCTAATATGAAATTCAGGTAACGTTAAATGCGCGTTGATCTTTGGGGATTCACACGTTGTTTATTAATCAATGAAAAGATTAAGATGTTGTTTAAACTTGTAAATCATTTGTGGATCACCACACACATATTTACAGCTGATTTCTTAAAGAAGTGGCACTTGAATCAATGGAAAGATGCTAGTCTAGATGATTTATCAATCACATAAACCTGGGGTTTTCAATCTTTTAGAGGCCCCAAATATGACCAGCAACATTTAAAAGGCACCTTTATAGTTTGCTGTGTAAATACGCAAGTTATACAATGAAAACATAATACTAGAAATGTCCAAAATATTATTTTAAAGATATATAGTTTCTACTGTTACATTACGTTTTTTTCCCTACACATTACTGTACTTTACTATTGGAGTACTTTCCTTATTTAGCCTATTCATTTACTAATTTGTTTCCTTATTTTATTCTATTTTGATTCATTCATATATTTACTCGTTTGCTTATTTATTTTAATCAATGTTTATTTAATTTATCTTTTGTTATTTATTTATTTATACATGTTTTATGTATATATAAAACTTATTTTAATACAATTTTTATTTATTTATTTTAGGCACATTTTTTTATGATTTATTTTAAACTCCTTTTCTCTAACTTTTTCAACACACCCATTTTTTAAAACCGTGACAACAACTACAACATAAACCTGTTTAGGATTTTTATTTGGGTGTTTTATAACTCAAATTACCACATGATACATGTTTATGATTGATATTTTTGTGATCGAGTCATTTAGGGCATTATATCTACCGTAACTTTACCATTACTTTTTTAAGGTAGAATGTGGGTTAATATAGGACAGCCATAATACTGTACATTTTTTGTGTTTAACATCAAATGTGAGTAGGCTATGTGTGGAAAGCAGACAGCAACTCTAACAATAATTGGTACTAATTTTAGCTTGAAATGTGACTTTCAGTGGTCTTGGTTTATTTTGGTAATGGTTTGGTGTAGTGGTTAAAAGATATGAGCTGGTGACTGAAAGATTGCAGGTTTGAACAAGGACACCGATGTGTTTGAATTGTATTTTGTATTAAAAATTGCTGTACTACACCAATATTTTAAGGTGCTGTAGTAAAAACAACAGTAAAACAGTAAAGAGAATTATTTACTGTTCTTTATATTATACAATTCTTTATATTTTTCAATTCTTATTTTGTGGTGAAATATGAAGCTGACATGTTTTATGATGAGATGACTTGTTAGTGCATGTTTGCTGATTCGTTTTTGTGTAGAACTACTGCATATGTAATTCTGTTTTACTCTGGTATCAGTTTTTTTATGACAGTTATTATCCAGTTCACTGAATTGTAATTCTAGGATGAGGTTAAATTTGAATCTCGACGTAAAAACCCTTCAGTTTTGCATGAGTATTTGGCCTGTTTTTGTAAAAGGTTTCTCACTTTTTCCGTGCTTCTCCAACATCACATCAGTCCATTCCTGTATTTCCTGAAAGCGCTGTCGGGATGTGATTGGCCTGGTTTGTTTGGGAAGGTTAATTCATTGGCTTCACATTTACAGGAGAAGGAAACGCACATGAATCATCTTCGCATGATTTATGAAGTTAATCTCAGCGTCCTTGTGTTCAGATAAACCTTTTGTAGATCATGTTCATTACGGATTTGTGTTGCAAAACTTCCTTGTTGTTAGTCATTAAAAATTATTTTTCAAAGTTCTAAATAAAACGTATGATTGTAGAGTTCCATTCTATTCGGAATTTTCACTTTTAATTCAGTTACAGTGTTTCTTTGTGACATTTTTTTTCTGAGTGAAAAGTGTAAACACTAGCTAGCCTAATCAATGTTTTTCAGTGTATGTGTTATGAAATAACCTAACATGAATCTTTTTCCAACATAGGCTGCATTTCTTAACTCTGAAGTTCAGCTGGACGGATAAATGTGTTTTATGAAATGCATTATTTCCCCTCATGATATTTCTCTCCTTTATCTCTTGCCTCCTCTTACCCACAATCCTCCCTGATGCCGGACCACGGTGAGACCTTGTGAAATTGTTCTTCCCAGAACTGCCGAATATTTTATTTTCTCTTCCTCATGTTTGTTTTTTTTAGTCTGGTATTTTCCTTTATTTTACATTCTGCTGATTTCTGGTTGCTGTTGTGTGTGAAACTCCTCTGCATGTTTCCCATGTTTACTGGTTCGCTGATGCACATCCCGGCACAAAGGTTTGCTTTAGTGCGGCTCAGATGCTCAACGTGAGCCAGTTTTCTTACATTTTGAGGTTTAATGGGAACTTAATGGCTATGAAGATCAGGTTATGGAGACAAAATGTTTTTCCAGATCAAACCCTGTTTCTGTGTTGATGAGTGAAGTGTTCGTTGTTCTTCTCACCACCAGGGTTTCAGATAAACCTGTCTGGACTTCCCCAAAGTAAGCCAAGCCTCCTAAACCGTGTCTGTCCGCTGTGCTCGCGTCTGGGGAAACCTGTCCTCTGTCCTCGACACTAATCCGTCCTCACGTGGGCTCTGCTAGACTTGTGCCGGTCTACGACTGAACGCTCTGCATGCTAGAGTTAGTCGCTGTCCTGAGAGAGTCCTAGATCAGCTTAAAGAGATAGTTCACCCTTGAATAAAAATGAAGGCGTAATTTACTCACCCTGGGGTTGTTCTAATGTCGTACGCCCATCTTACATTTATGGACAACAGAATGAGAATTAAAAAAAAAAAAATATATATATAGGCTATCAGGGGCGTAGCACCAAATTTTGGGCCCTGGGTACAAACCATCTTGCTGGGCCCCCATATCAAATACCATAGTGATACCAATGGGTGGGGTATTGCATTTTTATCATAAAAACACTTAAAATGTAAACAAAATAAGCCACACTCTGATTAATATATTTTTGTTTTATTGTCAAAAGTACTTACTGAGGTGACAAAAGGTCTAGCAGGTCTGAAACTGAAATATATGGCTTCAAATGGTTGCTAAAATATCATTTATTGTCACCATACCTTTTAAAGTGTAGGCTAAGTACAAGTTAATTGACGATTATTTGTCTGTTTAAAATAAATGCAGACTATAGAATCACAAGGTACACTAACCGCCAAACTAGACATTCAGTCTTTGAATTACGTTTTAAAATAAGTCATTTTCAATCATTGAGATGTGCATTAAACAATCGTATAATGTAAGCGCGTGCGCGAGCTAATTTACATAACAATGCGGTAAAATAGGCGCTAATGATCTGTTTTCGCGGGTGTTAGATTTTGACAATAAAGGGAAATATAGGCTACATGTAAACTTCTGACTCTGGGGAGAACTGCAGCAGAAGAGGAGACAAGCTGGAGACAATCTCAATGCTCGATGATGCATTTGGAGCTCACCTTTCTTTAAAAAAAAAAACCTGAGTGAGCAACTGCTCGCCCTCATTTGCCTTTCTCTCTTTAATCTTCTTTTCTTTTCGTTTTTGAGCCCCTGATTTTCCTTTCTTAAGGAAAGACATGAATCTTCCCCTGTCTTCCTAATATCACACGGCTCACTCCAGCTCCTGTCTCATCAACTGATTCACCGCAGGTACGCAGCAGAAGCCCCTAACCTGCGGGTCGTACCATTTACATTGATTCGAGAGGGGTGGTGGGGCCCTGCACAGCATGAAAATAACTTTTTTTTATACCAAACCAGTGCCCAACTACAAGTTTAGTTTTGCATAGGATCTTTTTTATTTGTACATTAATGCTATACCAATGTTAGTGCATGTATATGTCTGTATAGAAAACAGACTTCTAAGGGCCCCCCCCTGCCTCGGGCCCTGGGTACTCGGTACCCTTTTTCCCCCAGTCCGACGCCCCTATCTTGCTTGCACTTAGTGAAGAAAGTACACAGATACTTTTTTGGGGATTTCTTGCCGTTGTTCACTGCCCGGACAAAAGAAAAAGTCACTGTTTGGATTGAAATAGGCAAATGCTTAAGAGTCTATGACTGGATCATTATTGCACTGATTATTATGTTTCTAGCATGTTTGACAACAGTTCTTCTAGCCCTAATTGATGGAGTGTGTAGCTTGAATTGGCAACTCTTGAGTCCAGAGCTTAAACTCATTAAAAAAGTCTTTGGGATGTGCTGGAGGAGACTTTACAGAGTGCTGGACTCTTGCATTGACAATACAAGATCTTCACCAGAAATAAATGTTGTGATGTTATTTCCCTCGAGGTGCATATATTTTTGGTCAAGATCTTGAATTGACAATGCAAGAGTCCAGCACTCTGTAAAGTCTCCTCCAGCACATCCCAAAGACTTTCAATGAATTTAAGATCTGGACTCTTGAATCTGAAATCTGGCCAGATGAATCTTGATATTGTCCTCCAGGAATGTGGCCATGATGTGTCTTCCTACATGACTGTTTAAGAAATAAAAAGCTACACACTCCATTAATTAGGGCTAGAAGAACTATTGCCAAATATATAACATGCTAGAAACATAATAATCACTGCAATAATGATCCAATCAAGCATTTCCTTATTTAAATCCAAACAGCAACTTTTATTTTTTGACCAGGTTGTGTATTTCGTGTCGCATTTTTGTTAATCTTGATTTTTCACAACTTTTTTTTTGCTTTCTCGGAAGTGAATTGTGGTGCTTAGAGTCTCAGGACCGAATGTGTGCGTCCCATAACAGTGCACAGAAGACCATAAATATTTACATTTAAAAATTTCGGTTTGTTTTTCACCAAACCCTATCGTTACCCCCAGAATACACAGGACTATACGGCACGTGTCACTCTGATCATTCTTGATACTTTTGCATCTTTTTTAAAAAGCTTGATGCCGGTCGCAATTCCCATTATATGAATGGGCGGAGCAAGACATTTCTTCTTTTTTTAATATCTCCTTTTGTGATCCATAAAGGGCATACTGCTTTAGAACAACGCCAGGGTGAGTTAATGATGATTTAATTTTCATTTTAGGGTGAACTATCCCTTTAACATTAAGAAAATCTGATATACTCCCTAAAGTTTTGATCGGTACTGCACATTTTCCATTCTTTGTTTTTTAGTAAACATTTGTGTATTTTCTCAGCATTTTTGTGCACATCTCATTCATCATCAGGTTGTGTTATCTTTATATCAGCATTATTTCGGTCACTCTTCTCTTTAGATGTTGTAATTAAATAACACGTATTAGTCGACCACTAGTCAGCTCTTCCGCTTGATAACTCAAATGTTCATCTGTACCAGACATCTACATAAAGAGGAGTTCAGCCAGAAATCGGCACAAGTCTAAAGCTTCGAGCTTCCATTGACTTCTGGACAGTCGATTGGTCCTCACTTTCATTTGATTTAGTCCATCAAATTCATCAAAATCAGCCTTTACTTGATCAAGATTACTGAAATAATCACAAGTGTATTTCTGTATTGATCAGTGTCTGGTGTTTCATTCACACGCAGTAATGGAAGCTCTGGTTGGTGGTTGTTTCTTCTGGTGTTTTAGACGGCTTTCCTACTAACCGGTGCAGTGATTATTATTGCCTTGGGGGATGTAGTTGTTTTCCCGGTTTCTTGGGTTTGCATTTTGTTTAGTGTTCGAGCACTGCTGGTGCTGGGATGTTTTTGGCATGTGCATCGCGAACAAACACAAGCTTGTTGGGACATGGACACACATGCCGTGAGATTTTCAGAAATGCTGTTCCTCTGGTATTCGAATCCTCACATTCTTGTGGTGGAGGGAAAATAGGCTAGTCCTTAATTTCACTGAGATATGTAACTCAAAAACACTCTTTAAACATGAATTCTCTATTTTTTTTGGTGCTTAAATAATCTTTGTTCTCCATCGTCACACATATTCATTTTCACTGATTCACATATGCCTAGTTTGAATATGGAAACAGAAACATTGAATTATTGCTTGAGAAAACACTGTGAATTATATCTCTGTAAACGTTTTGTTAACAATAACATTTTTAAAAAGTCCACCCCAGAATTCCTTAGGATTGTCAGCTGAATTTTGCAAATCTTCATTATGAGAAGAGCAGAAATGGTGTCACAAAACGACCCTGTTATTATAGCAAAAGAAAATTATTTCTCAGAAATTACCATCAGAAAACTGAGTAGGCCTACTGACCAAAATACAGAAATATTGGGAAAGGATGTAATGATATAAAATAAGTTATTTAAAGATAGAGTTGGATAACCCACATTCATGCAATTTTCTTTTAAATACTTCACTTACATATATTATTCCTTACATATGCAGTCAAACTCAATGTTGGATTTAGTGTAATGGTCTGTGTCTTTTTAATGTTATTATAAAGTTTCGTCTAGTGATGCATCAAAATTGTGGCAAAGAATACATAAACTGACAAAACAGCAAAATAAATTAACGTTAGATTTAGGCTGAAATAGTTTTGGAGGAAATATGGTAACACTTTACTTGAAGGGGTGTGCATAAGACTGACATGACACATTCATAACCATGACATGATATAAGTTTTTATGCATGTTTGTGATAACTCATTAAGTGTCTTTCGCTCAATAATGAAATTTTTAATGCAAATATGACATTGTTTGAGATGTCTTTGACATTTTGACATAAACCAATAAATCATAACCTGTCAGTGTCTTTGTCATGACAACTTGACATTAAATTAAATGTAACTGTAATGTTAAACATGTGGTTGGTTTTGACATTGGCTGCCATGAGGCCATTATAACTGTGTCATTAATATTTTTCGTGACCTCAACTACAGTGGTACAAATTGAATTTGTCATTAAAGTTATAATGGCTTCATGACAGCCAATGTCAAAACCAACCACCTGACAGTTTAATGTAATGTTAATCAATAAAGCTAAGTGGTTTCTTAAGTTTGATAATTAATCAGCTATGTCATGTTTATGACAGGTTGTGTTGTCTTAATAATGTTAAGTTGTCATGGCAAAGACACTGACAGGTTATGATGTATTGGTTTATGTCAAGGTGTCATAACAAAGACATCTCAAACAATGTCATATTTGCATTAAAAATGTCATAATTGAGCGAATGACATTTAATGACAGTTATCAAACATGCATAAAACTTCCTTCATATTCATGACATGTGTCATGTTAGTCTTATGCACACCCCTTCAAGTAAATTGTTACCAGAAATATTTGTTTAATTATGCCTACCACTTCTTCAATTATGCATTTTGATGCATTTAGCAATAATTTGTCAAATTCAAAATCCAAATAGAGAACTTTACAACAAAGACCTTTAGTTTATCACCTGAAAACATGAAGCCTTGAACAGCATAAAGAGTTCAATTTGACCAGATTTAATTACCTAAACTTTATTTTCGGTTTTGGCCAATGAAAACTTAAAATCACACTTTCGGTAAAAAACAAATAAAAGAAGTTCAATGCATCACTAGTTGTCATGTTGTTTGCACTGACTTCATTGCCGTGGTGGATATTTTTAGTGCTTATGATGGACGCTGCACCTCTCGTTTGTTCATACATCATTTAGTGTTTGGGTTGTGTTGGGTTTTTGCATGAGGTGAAGGTAAGTTTCTTCTGTTTTGTGTCCGGATGTGATCAGATCTGTTGTCTGCCGTGAGTGGACGTACAGTAGATGGGGAAAGATTTGCTGATGTTAAACGCAGGGTTTGAGCATGTCGGACTGCAGTCACTGTCTCCTGCTGCCAGATTTGCTAAAGCCGTCGTCGCCCTCCACACTGTACACATTGAACATGTTTCAAACCCTCAGCGTGTCCTGATGGCTTTAGGAAATCTGGCTCTCGGGTTCCTCTCCTGGTGCTCAGATGTGCATGTCTCTAGTCAACTCTTGTCTCTTCCCACATCTTCCATGGCTTAGTTATAGATGTCCATCATCATCATCATCCTATGGCAGCCTGAACAAAATACACCCGCGACTTTGTCTTCAAGCTGTCTGAGTGTGTTTGTGTCTCTTCCTCCTCCGCCAGGTAAACGTAAAGCCCTGAAGTTAAATTTTGCCAGTCCTCCAGTCAAAACTACTTCCAGAATCACTCTGAACACTGCCGGACTTCCTTTCCAGAACCCACACATGTGAGTACGGGTCATCAACGGCTCTTTCACGTCTGACTGATACGAGAACATTGATGAAACTCAATCACCTTCTTTCAGATCCAACTCCTGCTTCCTGAAATATAAACTATAGAGGTTATGCGTGTGACGTCACTATCAGTTGGAGTGACTGCGGTTATGCTCACTGAGTGGCAAAAAGACTGAGCGACAATGTTTGTTTTCAGCGTGAATTCCGTGAAAAACACACAAAACGCGTCTAAAACGGGAAAGAGCTTTGCGATTGACTGTACAACTACAGTTGACAAGAAATCGTTGCAATTCACAGAAACAACTGAGCGAAAGGTGGATTTGCAGTAATTTTGTGTCAATGTGCTGATTTTAAAGCTACACTGTGTGATTTTTACCTCCATCTAGCGGTGAAAAGGTATATGACCATCCAGTGAATATTAGTTTCTGTTCCTCTCAATTCCAATTTCGTTTTAACTCATACGGTGGCCAATGTAGTCCAAGATTAACATGGCTTCCAGTTCGACCTCGTCCATGAGTGTTCCTTCAAGTGATACACGAAAGGCGAAGCTTGAATTAACGGGTATGTCCCTCTTTGGCTAATGTACTTTCAAGATGGAGGGGCAACATGGCGACCGACATTAGAACCCCTTACCCGTATGTATTTTCAATGGCATATTATACACTCACGAGAATACTTTATTACTTGAACGAAGTAAATATACAATAATGAGCACATATATTTTTGAAAGAACTAAGTGTTTTTAGCTAAGAATAAACTAAAAAAGTTACACAGAGTAGCTTTAAGGGTAAAATCATACCCTGTATATATTGTATTGATGACAACTCCTCAATTAAATATTTACCATCGTATATTCTGCATAATTGTTTTTTAAATAAACACTGACAAAAACTCTACAAGTTTTAGGGCTGGATGATATCATATAACATTGATATGATTGTAAATGCATTCCCTCTATATTGTTGCCTGTCTTTAATCTGCTTAAATCTCTGGTACACTCAAAAAAATATTTAACCCCAAAAGTTAAAACTTATGTATTTCAATTACGTGTCAATTTTCCATCCAATTTAATCACATAAATCCAACGTAAAAGTTAACATTTTATTTAAGCTTCAGCGTCATGTTCAGTTGACGTGAATGAATTAAATAAGCGTTATGTGAACTGATCATCTGTGATTTAAGATTGTGTATTAAATAAACTTTACTCATTTCAAATAAATTGTTGTTACTTGATTTACATAACTATCTTACATTACCTTAATTCTATTGAATAAACAGTCAAAGACAAAAACATGTTACATTTTCAAACATTTATTGTGTGCAATTGCTCCATAAGTCAAAAGAAACATTCAGTCTGACAAAAGAAACAAAAAATCCAAGCAGGACATACATAATACAGCACTTTACAAATTAATGCAAGTGTTTAGTTTTATGCATCCTCCCAAACTGTACTTTCTGTGTTTATTACTTATGTTACACTTTACAGCCAAGTAACAGGGATCCACATTTCAACATCAAATATTCTTTTCACATTTTCAAGATAAACATTTTAATATCACTGCATAGTACAGTAATCAATGTCTGCTTTCTTCTGATCTGGAAATTAAGGGAACACGACAACTTTTTGTGACTTTAGCTTATTCACTGTATCCCCCAGAGTTAGATAAGTTCACACATACCCTTTTCATCTCTGTGCGTCCCGTAACTCTGTCTGACACACACACCGCTAGCCTAGCTTAGCACAAAGGCTGGAAGTAAATGGCTCCAGCTAGCATACTGCTCCCAGTAAGTGACAAAATAACGCAGAGAGAGAGTTTGCTCAGAGTGTTGTGCTAATCACTCCGCCATTTACTCTCTGCTCCTAACCACGGGGCTTCTCAGGTGCTGGGAGCAAATCACTCCGCCCAAGTAGCAGTGCTTCGCCTTCTGAGAATATAGTTCCCAGTATGTATTAGGGCTGGGGTAAACGATTATTAACAAAACGATTAGTTGGGCGATTATTTTATCGATTAGTCGACTAATTGGACGATTAATATAAAGATTATTTTTCTGCTGCTCGATTAATAAAAAACCATAATGTATCTCAAATAAATAAATATGAACTAGCGTACTGAATCATGATACTGTATAAGCTGGCTAACGCTAGTCTAATGTTATGTATTTGAACACCGTCATTAGAACTCTATAACCACCAAAACCGTGTTATTAAAATATTTTGTACAAACATTTTGTATCATAGAGAATGTTTAAATACTAATATCAGCTTCCGAGGGAAACGGAGGCGGAGTTAGTGGTGCTCCTGCTGGAGATGATTCGGGAGAGTCTGTGTCCCTTTACTGATCAGAGCGCGCGCTGACACGGAGCAAAGCCTTGTTTATACTCGACGCGTACGCACGAGCGCGCGGCAAAAATGGCGCGCTGTGTGTGCAAGACCCCATTTCGCTTGGCTGTGTGCACGGCTTCTTTTGTAAAAGCACGCGCGGCACCGCGTCCAATGATAAGCGACTGCAAGCCGAATCTGCCCGAGCCGTACGTCTCACCGGTACACAGTTTGCGCGTGTAAATTGCAACGGTTTTTTTTGTTAAGGATTTGTTTACTGTGTGCGATTCATTTAATGGAAAGCACATTCACTTCTAGTGGTCTTCGTCCTCCATTCTGCAATGTTTCGGTCTCCCACGTGTGTTGGCGAGCTGTACTGCCGGAAACGGTGCAAAAAATAAATAAATGAAGAAGTGTCGAACGCAAAAATATGGCGTCGACATAATTTTGACGTCAAAACGTCGACGCGCCGCTACAGCACTGGTTAAAAGATGTCTCTGTCTCATATGACCTTGTTATTTGTACACACTGTGACAATCACAACATGTAAATAGAAAAATGTTGGCGTTATTTTGTCACTTTTTGGTAGCAGTATGCTAGCTGGAGCCGTTTACTTCCAGTCTTTGTGCTAAGCTAGGCTAGAGCTGTGTGCGTAAGAAAGAGTTACAGCAAGAACGGAGATGAAAAGGGTATGTATTGACTTATATAACTCTAGGGGATAGAGTGAATAAACTAAAGTCCCCAAAAAAAGTCGGGGTGTTCCTTTAAAACACTAATGTAATTAGTACACATCTTCCTAAATATTTGTAGAACAAATAAACATTCAGGACACTTGGATAGAGAATAATAAAAAAAATTAAATACGAATGTAATTGGTACCCATCTTCCTACTTTTGTTTTTGTTTAATTTTTTTTACATATAACACATTTAAAAATTTAGGCCAGAAGTAATTGTCCAACTCACTGATCAAGATATGGAGTATGCTGCACACAGAAAAAAGTTGTCCAGCCAAGAATGTCCAATCTTAGTTTTGGTGGTGGAATTAAGAGCGTAGATCAGTCCGAACAGCATTACCAATCCAAAGGAATCACTCTCGACACCCTCTATCACTACTCCAACATCCTCTGGCTTGTCCTTAGCACCAGCACCTTCTTAATGGATCTCTAAAAGCCCCAGAATGGTCTCCGAAATTCTTCTCTCAGCCTATTAAGGATTGCAGTCAAAACAAAAAACAAACAAATAATTAAAACATTTTTTTCTCTCTCAATAATTAACACTGAAGTGTTTCACTGAAATATTGGTAACATACAGACTGGCAATATGCTTAGGTCATTACAAAAAGTACATATACAAACCTCAATTTATTTGACGAGTGTTGTTATTTCCTGAGTGTTGGTACACACAGATGTGCATGTCATCGCACTAAATTATGACAATATAAAAAACACTGATTATAGTATATTTTATGTGATTATATATATTTTATATATACAATATTTGCAATTAGTTATACAAAATTATATTATGCAGTTTACCTTGTCTGTAATTGCCATTAATAGTGTATCTGTCCAGCTGCGCCAAGAACAGAAGTGGCACAGTTTATGAATTCTGCAACAAAAAAAAAAAGGAAATGAAATGAAGATTTGCATGAAATATAGGCCTACTGTGGAGAAATTTATAGTAATTAACAATTTATACTTGTCCCAAAATGTCCATGTTTAAGCTTAGAATGTTTCAATAACTCATACCTACTGGATAATTCTGTGCCACATTCCCAAAAGTCATTTATCTGTATTTCAAAAAGAGAGAGAAAACAACAGACATCACACTTTTGCAAAGAAATGAAAACAAGTCAAGTTTAAATTGATTACAAAAGAAGAAACTACACATACTGTAATTGAGTGATTGTGCCAAACAGGAGCTGGAAATGGTGGAATAATGTCACATCGATGAGAACTCTGAAATAAATAGCAAAAGACATTTTATTGTAACGAAATTACAACTCAGCATGAAAAAAGAAAGCATGTTCCACTTCATGGAATCCTATAAACCTTTGCATGTAGATAACTTTCAGGTAGATCAAGTATGTTTTTAACTTTTGCATATTCAAAGGATTTTTCAAGAAAATTAAAATGTAACGTTAGGCCTACGTCGAGATGACAAGTTGTAATTAAAAATGACGCACACGTAGTCAGTCGACCGTAGGCCTATATCTTAAAATGATCAAAGTTACAAATATGTTTTAAGATATTTGTTTTAACGAGAAATCCTATACAATTTTACCTGTATTAACCTTCATATAACGTTAGCAGGCCTAACTAGCCTGTAGCCTTAGATTGACTGTGTTTGCAACGTTTTGTCGAGATCACGGAGCAGTTATCAAAAACCATAACTGTTACGCGAAGTTATTCTGCCTAAATGGAAAAATGATGCACAGTCAGTCGACAATAAATCTTTAAAAAAAAATATCAGTTTACGTTAACGTTACTCTTTTATATAACGTTAGCTGCTACGTTAACTGGAAAGGCCAAAACAGTTCATTCGTCTGAAGTGCAGTCACGACGAAACTAAGATATAAATTAAATCAGATCGATTAAGTTATAAAAAAAGAGTTGATGTTGAAATCAGTAATAAATATATAAAATATCTTACCTTGTCGAATATTCCACATCTGTTTCTGTTCAGTGTTCACTCAAATCGCTGACGCCTCCAACGACTTGCCGCCTTCACAGTGTTTTTTTTTTTTTTTTTTTTTTTTTTACTCTAGTGCGCATGCGCTACATCTGCATTTGCCCCTTACATCAATAAATCAAGTATAGTGTATGCAATTTGATCAGTTTGGACTTGGATCCATTACATTCATGTTGTGTAAGAGTAATTCGCAACAATAATGGTTATTTTCATACATTTTTAAATATATTCTATTTAAATTGTTTGCTTAAATTCAATTAGTGGCAAGAATCATTTTTTTGAGTGTAATGTGTATGGTAAATATAATGAATCAGGAAACTAGATGAGGTAAAATAAACCCTTTGTACAAGTTGACATTCTCTTGTGCAATAATTCTGCTGAAATGTAAAAAAAAAAATGTGTCAAATGAGAACAATCGTGATTCGTGTTGAGCAGAATTATTGTGATGACGCACAGATGAAGGAGGTGTAGAATAGAAATGCCACTATGATTGACTAATCATTGTGGCATTATTTGTATTCTACACCTCCTTCATCTGTGCGTTTTGAACTTTAACTCGATGGAGAATTTCATGAATAGTCTTCGGTTTGGTCTTTCCAAGCTCAGCCGTGAACCTCTTTGCATTGCACGTCTGTGTTTCTCAGAGAACGGCTGCGAACACACAGCATCGAGTCGTCCGGGAAGCTGAAGATCTCTCCGGAGCAGCACTGGGACTTCACAGCGGAAGACCTGAAGGATCTCGGGGAGATCGGCCGAGGAGCGTATGGATCCGTCAACAAGATGGTGCACAAACCCAGTGGACAAATCATGGCTGTCAAAGTAAGACACACTCTTATAAAATACAGGTTCTTTATTGGCATTGATGATTTCATAAAGAACCTTTAACATCATCCATGGAATCTTTCCATTCCACATAAGGTTCTTTATAGTGGAAAAAGGTTCTTTAGAATATTCAAATGTTCTTCACACTAAAAAAAAACAATTTCTTTTTGGTTATTTGTGGTTCTTCTATGGCATCACTCTGAAAATCATCTTTTGGAAGCATTATTCAGTTC
Source organism: Chrosomus eos (assembly GCA_036326025.1). Classification (NCBI taxonomy): domain Eukaryota; kingdom Metazoa; phylum Chordata; class Actinopteri; order Cypriniformes; family Leuciscidae; genus Chrosomus; species Chrosomus eos. Next base: position 40,943,862 of record CM070821.1, read on the forward strand.
AGATATCATAAGTTATTGACTGGTTTAATTTATACTTTAGGTTATTTTTGAAAGTTAAACTCGTTTCACAGATTAAATTGAATAAAAATTGAACACCAAAGTGGCAAAACTTGCTTTAAAAAGGCAAGGTTTCTAAATGCAAATCTCCATGTGTCAGTATCGACCAAGAAGACAAAGTTGTGTGAGGTTACCAGACAAGAAATGAAGGTTGTGTGTAAGAAAATTAGTTGAAATAAGCAGGACATGTTGGATTCTATCAATTTCATGGTTCCAGATCATATTGAAGAATGTAGCTTGACGCAATTAGTAAACAGGGGATCATAAGAACTAACATATATATGTGTGTGTTTATGTATACATATATATATATACTGTTTATGCATACATATTTGTGTCTGTCATATATGCATACATACACACACGCATATATTGTATAAAACACACATTTATGTTAGATGCGATTAATCACAAATAATAAATTTGACAGCACTAATAATTTTACATATTAATCAAAAAAAGGTGTAGGGTGGCGGCCCTTTTTTCATAATAAGCATCACTTCATCTACTAAATTTCATCTCTACAAAAAGATCTGAAAACAAAGCGGTTACTTGACAAAATTTCTTAACACCTTCTATAACTGTAAATTACACCTTTTATAAATCAATACAATAGCTTCAAGAATTTTAAATACAAATTTTTCATTTTGACTTTTTTTTTATCTGATTTTACTTTTGCAAAGAGATTTATGAAATCAATCAGATAATAATGAGCTTTGATGTGGTTGAGACACTGCTGACGGTCATGTTTAATGTGTGTGTGTGTGTGTGTGTGTGGTGTGTGTGTGTGTGTGTGTGTGTGTGTGTGTGTGTGTGTGTGTGTGTGTGTGTGTGTGTGTGTGTGTGTGTGTGTGTGCGTGCGTGCGTGCGTGTGTGCGCGCGCCGCGCGCTGTGCGTGTGTGCGTGCAGAGGATCAGGTCGACGGTAGACGAGCGCGAGCAGAAGCAGCTGCTGATGGATCTAGACGTGGTCATGAGGAGCAGCGACTGTCCCTACATCGTCCAGTTTTACGGAGCTCTTTTCAGAGAGGTTCGTCTCTTCGTCTGCTTTCCTTCTCATGTTTTCTGAGAGAGTCTTTCTAAACACATAAACACTTGTTTTGTGCTTATTTTTTAGGGGGACTGCTGGATATGCATGGAGCTCATGTCCATCTCCTTCGACAAATTCTACAAATACGTTTATTCCTCTTTAGACGAAGTGATTCCAGAGGAGATTTTAGGGAAAATAACGTTAGCTGTAAGTTGCATATTTTATTCCGAGCTTTTAATAAGCGACGCATTGGTTAGCGTTCATTAACGTGCTCTTCTGTGTCGTTTTCAGACTGTGAAAGCACTTAACCACTTAAAAGAAAGCTTGAAAATTATTCACAGAGGTAAGAGTGGCAGCGTGATTTTATTTCTGACGTCTATCAGTTTAGTTTTGTTTGCATGTTGTAAGAAGACTCTCGGGTTTAGATGCTGTTTTACTCACTCGGGCTCTTTCACGATCTCTCTGCAGACATAAAGCCATCAAATATCCTCCTGGACAGGAAGGGCAACATTAAGCTGTGTGATTTTGGCATCAGTGGGCAGCTGGTCGACTCCATCGCCAAAACCAGAGATGCAGGATGCAGACCGTATATGGCAGTAAGAGTCATTCAGTTATATATTCATATATATATATATACACACACACACACACACACACACACACACACCACACACACACACACACACACACACACACACACACACACACACACACACACACACACACACACACACACACACACACACACACACACACACACACACAACCGTTTAAAAGTTTGGGGTCGGTAAGGAGTTTTTAGTGTCTTCTAGTCACCAAGACTGCATTTATTTGATCAAAATAAATGCAGTAAAAAATATTATTGAAATTGAAAATAAGATATAAGATACTGTTTTATCTATGTGAATATATCCCTGTGATCAAAGCTGAATTCTCAGCATCATTACTCCTGTCTTCAGTGTCACATGATCCTTCAGAAATCAGTCTAATATGATGATTTGATGCTCAGAAAACATTTATGATTATTATCAATGTTGAAAACAGTTGTGCCGTTTCATATTTTTTGTGAACAATGTGATGCATGTTATTTACCAGGATTATTAGATGAATAGACAGTTCAAAATAACAGCATTTACTTGAGATATAAGCATTTTAACTGTCTTTACTCTCACTTCTGGTCAATTTAATGCATCCTTGCTGAATAAAAGCATTAATTTCTCAACAAAAAAACACCTTCAAACTTTTGAACGGTACTAGTGTATGTGTAACACGTATAACTCATTTCTCTCTCTATTTCTCTCTCACTTTTTATATGTAGAAAAAATATTATGCTATCAATTATTATAATTATTATATATAATTACAAGTTATCCGTATGTTTAATGACATTTCTTAGAGATGCAGTCAGAATTTGTTTATTGTTTTTATATAGAATTGTTATCACATTTTGTAACAATATTTGGAAAAAAAACAACAACACCTATTAAAGTCAATTATTGACAAAAACTGTACATTTCCTAAACCGTGTCTGTAATGTCCTGTCGAGCGCGTGTAGAGTGATGTAACTGCAGGAGTATCTGTGAATGAAGCTCCGCTCTGCGGTTATTGCTGCTGCTGATGATGTCATAGTCTAATCTGAGCGAGTGATCTCATCCCGACTGCATTATGACATCATCAAACATGAGTAACATGTGTTGACTGACCTGCACAGCTGTTAGCATGTGAACACACACACACACACACACACACACACACACACACACACACACACACACACACACACACACACTGCTGTCTGGACGGAAGCACATCTGTTTTCCTCCTGTTTTGACTGTAAAGCGTCTGATGTGCTGGAGAATCACTCTGCTGCGCTCTTGCAATTGCGCAATTGTCTTTTCCCGGACATTATATCAGTCATGTGTCCCTTGAGAAATGAACCCGTGATCATAGTGCTCTGGTTTTTTTATAATATTCCTAATATATTAATATTTTACTGTTTTTATTTTCAATATACTATCTTTAGAATAGCATGCCATGCAGTGATGATGAGTGCAGAATTGATAAAGAAAGTGAGTGAAGTAAATGTTGACTGTGTGTGTGTGTGTGTGTGTGTGTGTGTGTGTTCCAGCCGGAGAGGATAGACCCCAGCGCCTCCAGACAGGGATATGATGTGCGCTCAGACGTCTGGAGTTTGGGAATCACACTGGTGAGAATGAAGTGTGATCTGTCATTGTGTGATGTCGACAGTGTGCTGCAGTGCTGTTATTGTGTGTGTGTGTGTGTGTGTGTGTTCCAGTATGAACTGGCCACAGGACGGTTCCCCTACCCGAAGTGGAACAGTGTGTTTGATCAGCTGACGCAGGTGGTGAAGGGCGACCCGCCGCAGCTCAGCAGCTCCGAGGAGAGGCAGTTCTCCCCCAAATTCATCAACTTCGTCAACCTGTGGTGAGACACACACACACACACACACACACACACACACACACACACACACACACACACACACACACACACACACACACCCTGTGATCTCTGAGCGTTTCCTCTTTCTGAGAGTTTGCAGACTCGGCAGAAGGGATGTAATGACTCTGATCACATGATGCACATGACGCCTCCTGCTGGTCGTTCAGAGACACCGCAAGAGCTTCAGATCGCACTAGTGATGAATTATGGGTTTAATATTAAATATTGTATTGTTTTTGTCTCTAACAGCCTTACAAAGGACGAGTCAAAGAGGCCAAAGTACAAAGAGCTTCTGGTGAGTTTCTGTTCTCTGCTAAACTGACACGTTCAGCACTTCTTGAAAGCGTTTCTGCCGTTTTATGATAATCTTATACATGCTAGGTTAATTAGCAGGATATTTGTCCTCTATAATTTCTACTGTTATGGAAAACCTGGACATATCAGGGATTTTTTGGGTGATTTTTTTGTTAAAGTATTTAGGACTGAAAAAATGATGGTATTTAATAAACCTTGGTCATGGAAATGATGCTACAAAATGTTTGATTGGCTGAAAATTGCACTTTTTCTCTATAAAATTATTTTTAAAATCTTTATCCAAATCAAAAGTCATTGGGTATATAAACTTTTAAACAGCATTTGTATAATTATCTTATACAACAACAACAACAATATAATAATAGTAAATATTTTGTATTATTCTTATTGCTGCGGTATTATTTTAGTATCTTTGCGATACTACAACAGTTTTTATTAATGTGTTATTATTCAATATTAAATAGTAATGCAATTAGTTTTTTCTATTATCATTTAAATTTTTGTTAATTTTAGTAACTGTTTTGTGTTTTTTGTCATTTTTATTAGTTAAGAAAATGTCTAAATAATGTTTATTCATTTGTATTTAGTTTGCTTTAATTATTTTATTACGTCAAGCTAAAGTTTTGTATATTTTATTTTATTTCAGTTATCGTTTATTTTATTTCTACTAACAAAATAGTTTATTATTATTAAATATTTAACGATTTCATATCATAAATATGACAGTTGTTGAGGTAATAAAATAATAAGTATGCATGTTTTTTTTTTTAAATCCTTTTAGCTGTTTTATATTTTAAATATTTTTCTTATTTTAAGCCATCTTAAAGGAACAGTTCACCCAAAACTGAAAATTATCCCATAATTTACTCGCCTTGAGCCATCATAGATGTAAATGACTTTTTCATGTAGTCACCAAGCTTTTTCAGCTGAACAGCGAGGCATTTTGTAAGAAAAATAATATCCATTTTTATTATAACTTTATAAACTATAATCACTGGATTCCGGCAACGGCCACTGAGTTAATAAAGTTATAAACATGGATATTTTTCTTACACAAACGCATGGCTTGCTCCAGAAAGCCTTTATTAACCCCTGTATGGATTACTTTTATGATTATAAAGCTTGGAAGAGTCAGGATATATTTTAATATAACTCAAATTGTGTTCGTCTGAAAGAAGAAAGTCATATATAGCTAGGATGAGGCTTGAAGGTGAGTAAATCATGGGATCATTTTCATTTTCGGCTGAACTCTCCCTATGAGCCACATCTTGCGACCCGTTAACGCTTCAACTGTGATAAAGGCGTTTGAGAGGTTCATTACAAGGGTTTTACTCTGAAGCAGAAGTGCTGTTCAGTTAAAGAAATGAAAGTAAACCAAACTCTCTCTCTCTCGCTCTCTCTCTCTCTCTCAGAAACATCCCTTCATTCAGATCTACGAGGAGCGTACGGTGGACGTGGGCAGTTACGTCTGCATGATCCTGGATATGATGCCCGCGTCTCCCAGCTCCCCGATGTACGTGGACTGACACACACACTCACACACACACGCGCGTCTGAACACGGTGTAAAGATTTGCTTCATCACAGAACTGCAGTATTAAAACAGGAAAACGTACACAAGAGCACCGCAGAACGGTGTTTAATTCAAGCTCGACTGTAATATACCTCCTACCCATGATTCCCCTCTCTCTCTCTGTCTCGTCACACACACACACATCTGTAAAGCGTATAAACACACACACACAGGCGTCTGATGGGACACACGCGACGGTCTGGCCTCCTCTCTCTTCTCTCTCTCTCTCTCTCTCTCTGTCCTCTCACTCTCTCCTCTCTCTCTCTCTCTCTCTCTCTCTCTCTCTCTCTCTCTCTCTCTCTCTCTCTCTCTCTCTCTCTCTCTCTCTCTCTCTCTCTCTCTGTCTCTCTCTCTCGTGGATGCAGAATAGTGATTTTAAACCGATATAAAATAATAAATAAGCCTGGAATTGTATTTATACTTCTGAAATGACTTGTGGAATATATGATTGGGAAGCCGTCGCCGTACTGGAATCTGCTCGTGTCCGGTCCCCTCCTCTTCATGTATGTGATATTAAACGCGTGTGTTTTGTATGTAAAGGTGAATGACGCAGAGGTGGCCGGGCTTTCTGTAACGAGGACATCCATCCTCACTGTACAACGAATATGTGCTGATATTATAAATAAAACTGAGGAATATGGAAACGGCTCCATGTTTGATACTTTATTAAAGTGTAGATCAATGAATCCAGTGATTTGACATTGAGTTTTTTCCACTTGTTTTGATTTCTTTTTACTCCATTGAAGTTCTGTTGCCCATATATTTAATTTTAATATTACTTAATTCACTATTGATATCATTAATAGAGAAATATCATTGTGTTTACTAAATGTATACATTTAAAAAGCAGAATCTAATGTCGATCTCAGGAATAAATTACATTTCAATAGAAAACAGAAATTTGAAATTGTAATAATATTTCACAATATTACTTTTATTGTTGTTTCTGTCAATTCATATTGCTGTTAATTTGCCTTGGTGAGCATTAGAGACAAAGAGATTACAGAAATTACTTATTCCAAATTTTTGACTGGTAGACAGTGTAAATATTTGTTTAAACATTTGTCCATGTTTGAGCCTACAAAATACAAAGCCCAATTATTAGATTATTAATATGATACAGGACATGTAGTTTTTTTAATGGGTAATTTTTATGGAGATTTATGTTGTTGACTGCCTTTTGTTTTGTCGGGTACTGATCCTTAAAGTGAACTGATTTAATACATCATATTTTAACAGTCCATATGAGTCCTGTAAGACAAAAAACAAACAAACAAAAACATTTGTGGATTCACTATCCAAAAGTAAATATATTATTAGATAGCAACATTGTTCTTTAACAAATTAAAGATGACCTTAAGTGAAGGGTAAGTGGTGTAAAAATATAGGAAAAACTATGGGTCAATGGGGGTCCATCAACTGTTTGGTTACAAACATTCTTCAAAATATCTTCATTTGTGTTCAGCAGACGAAAGAAATTCATACATGTTTGGAATGACATGAGGGTGAGTAAATAAATTATGACACAATAAAAATTTTGGGTGTACTATCCCTTTAAGAAACCAAATTTCATTTTTCCCCCAAGTATTTATTATCAAAACCACACAACACATTTTTCTCCAACGTAATAAAAACTGAGAGTACAAATAATCAATCACATTAGTGCAGAACATTACCAGAAAATAATGTAGTAAAATTACAGTGATGAAAGTTTACACTTTACAAGAATTAATTTTTTTTTGTCGATATCAGATTTAAACTAGATTATCTATTATCTGTTTAATAATTTAAAAGGCACGTTTATATAAATACATAACATATTTTCGCGTCATTCCACCCATAGACATAATATGAGGTATCTGAAAATATAGTTCCACTATAGTAAATAACACGGATTGAAAGCATACATTGCACCGATATATTTGTTTTTAATCATCAACGAACACCACTAACCACTCGGTGAGTTGCACAGTTTTGAGAGCTAATGTTAAGTGTTGTTTTAAGGACATGTTTGTGCATGCTCATAGACAGCCACTCTGAAGCGCTCAGTCTAGACGTCATCATCACGCGACGGAAGCGCGTCCAGCAGCATCAACACACACATGTGTGAGTGAGTCCTTCAAACTGCTGTGCTGTACAGAAACAAACAGAGCATTCTCGGGATAATTTGTATCTTTATTGAGCTGATATTATGAGCCGCTCCTCGTAGGCGTTCGCGGTGTTTATTATGCTCGCGCGCCTCCGCTGCTCTTTCCTCACACACAGACTGAGAGTCGCTGAAGAGACACTGCTGATGCAGAGGCCGGTGACACTGATGGACACACACTCCTTCGGGAAGACCAGACCTGTCAAAGACACGCGGAGACATGTGAAGACGAGGGACAACCGCAGGCAGGGCGAGCTGCACGGGCCGTCCACCGTTTATGTGCAGGTCGCGGGCGCGGGGAGTCGCGATAACGGCGCGTCGCTGTACGTCTTCTCCGAGTACAACAGGTGAGTCTCACGCGACATCATTCAGTGTCACGTGACAAATAATCTGTCATGATAGTGAAACATCACACTTTATAACAGCAACACTAATCAAGAATCATCATTGCATCAATACATCAGTTAGTGTACAGTAAAACATCAGCTTATTTTGAAATATAAAAAATTATTAAATCTATTAAAAATTATTACATTACATAAGTTTCAAATAACATTAACCAACATTGGTACAATGCGTAATGTAATGCTTAACAAATCAGTAGTTTATAAACATAATAAGTATGCATTACATACATTTATATAAATATATGACTCAAGGAAATGTATTAATATATTTATATGAATGAGGAATGGTTTTAAATGTTTCAATAAAAATAGAAGTGATTATAAAATGTTACTTATAAAAGCACAACATAACATTAATTGCTTAATAACATTAACAAACATTGGCACATTATGTAATGCTTAACAACATTGGTAGTTTATTTACGTATGCATTATATACTTTTATACAACTATTTGAATAAATACAAAATATTGAATACGTGCTTTAAAAATATCATGATTTTTTAAAATGTTTTACTATTTATACTTTTTCTAATATAACATGTTATCTGAGTTCATTAGTTGATAAATTATGAATATAAAATTACATTAATGTTTTAGAAATAAATCACAGTGCTTCCTATAATTAATAAATAGCCTATATATTATAAAATCGCATTATTTGACTTTATTTATTTGAGTATTTATATAATCAATTATCTTACATTTAAAAACAGCATTTACATAAATTCCCTTATAAGAGACTCTTATACATCACAAATAAAAGTCATTCAACTTTGATTCAGCATATATCTGATAGTGCCTTGGATGAAAGCATCTACTAAAGGAATAAATAAATGTATTTTTACATTTTTTTATTTCTGTGTTTTATTTATATTTGAATATAGCACTTAAGCTGAATATAGTGTGAAATTAAGTATGAAATGTTAATGGTAAATCATCTGTTGGATATGCAGGTATCTCTTCAACTGTGGTGAAGGAACTCAGAGACTGATGCAGGAACACAAGTAAGACATCAACTAACACTGCAGATTCACTGAAGTGGCGTAATGACACTCTTCTGTGTTCATACGCCATGTTTTTGTGTTTTGATTGTGTATCCAGAATGAAAATTGCACGCTTGGACAACATCTTCCTCACCAGGATGAGCTGGGAGACGGTCGGCGGTTTATCAGGTGCTTCAGCATTTCATTCTGGGGTTTTTCATCTTTTCCATTTTCTATCCTATCGGATCTGTTTGGTAACCAGGGGCGCGGCTAGAAATTTTGGGCCCTATGAAAGAAGATGAGGTTGGGCCCCCTACTGTACCCCTTCCATTAATAAAATCGATCTCTGGGGGCCCCAAAAGTGTGTGGGCCCTTAGAATCGTCCTAACTTTTCCCCCCTTAGCGGCGCCCCTGCTGGTAACCATGGCAATTCCAGTTAGGACCTCATTTAGGACAAAATATATTACAAAATTACATTTCTTAAGTCCATAATCTGATCTTAACTTAAATGATAATTCCGGTATTTAACAGTTTGAGTCTATTTTCTAGTTTGTTTTGGATGAACTAGAGTGGTGGACTTGTCTCGACTTTTTGACTATTTTAGGATCACCTCTGGGCGCTTCAGAGTGGCTGTCTACGAGCATACTGAAACATGTCCTTAAAACAACCCTTAAAGGGTTAGTTTGCCATTTAAGACATGAAGTTGTATGCAATCCTTACCAGCACTATAGTACATATACTCTGACCCACTCTGTAGTCACCTCGCTGGTCAGAGTTCTGGCCGCTGGAAATTTTTCAAGAAAGTACTCCCGGTTAGTTTCCGGGGCCACAAAACTGTGTTTTTACGTGAAAAAATGATTTGCGTTTCAAAGCTTGATTAATTTACCACACAAAAAACACGCCGGGACAAAATTCATACCTCAGTTTTAATCGGCACTATTTTCTTTCCATTTCTATCAATCCGCGCTGCTGTCAGCGTCAACAGAGAGCACGGATCAGCTGTTAATAGCGCGACTCGCTGACAACATGTCTGACTGCGAAACTTCTGATGATGAAACCAATTTTAGCACAATGTCAGACGGAACAGATGATGATGAAAGTAATTTTAGCACAACGCCAAAGGGATACCTTTATGAACCGGAGTATACCGATGCCGAAATGTTATTGATGCAACACAAAACCTCAGGGCTCTCTCAAGTGTCACGCATTGAGTGTGTGTAACAACATTGGTATTACATTAAATTAGCTCAAATTATATATAGGGAATTTGAAAAATTAATCATGAATATGATTAATATATTGCATATTACAGTTAAATTATCGAAGTTAAAAATAGATCGATTGTACATATGAATGATCAATCACAACGAATTATAATTCCTCATTCATATATCAATGGTCCCCTTTCAAATCGACTATATGAGATAACCTTTAATGGAATTAATTTAGCTATCGAACAATCTGTTTGTCCAGCAAACGGCCGTAAGATTAACTCATCAATTTTCCAACAAAAATTATCTCTTTCTTAATAATTACAAGAAGCTATTTTCTGGCCATGAAAAATCACCTTCTTGTCATTATCAAAGTTAGGTTACTAAAAAGTAACAAATTGTAAAGCTTTAGCTAAAGATCAAACAATTCATTGACTTGTAAAATGAGCTTTTCAGAAACAATCAAGCATATAATGGTTTTAATAAAATGAAACTACGGATACAGAATTCTACATTTAAACACGGGATACATGGGTAGTTGACAAATGGCCAAGAAAAAGTACTTTTTTTGGAAAACATAACTTTTTAAGAAAAAATACATATATTTATGGAGTATGAAAACTGCAGTTTCAGAAAATAGTAGTGGTCACTCATTTTGTCAATGACTTCACATATTTTTTTCACGTTTTCACTCAACAGTACTGTAAATGTGTCCTATGGTGTGACATTTAAAAAGTACAAAGAAATTATATTAAATAACATTAAAAAAAATACTTGAGAGAATTGTTCACATTATTAAAACATTTTTTTATGAAAGTGATATTTATTTTACATGAAAGTTCAAATTAAAATCATTTTCACCATGAATAGATGGACTTGATAAACTTTTCCCTACGAATGTCAGTGAAACTTTTTCGCCAACCTTACAAAACTGTTTGAAATTGTACCCATCTAAGAGGAGATATTATTGAAATGCCCCTAATGCCAAACTTGACTCTTTTTTAAAAAGATATTTTAAAATAAGTATATTTTTCTGTTGTTTTATGTTTGTCACACCATAGGACAAAACGTCACACCAAAGGACAAAGATAGTCATTGAATAAAAAGAGTCAAAATATATAGTGTTTATTGTAACAATTATAAAGGAGGACATTTGTTTTTATTTTTCAGCAATATAAACTGCAAAACATATCACACCAAAAGTAACTTTGATACTTATAGATCCATCAATAAGGAAACACAAGCTATGTTTCCATCCACACGTTTTTATCCGCATTAAGTGATATCGAATGAAAAATGCCTTATGGAAACAGTAAAATTCGATTGATGTTCATGAATATCGATTCAAATGAAATGCGTTCGGTCTCATGGGATTTTATCTTGATGGATATACGGCTTATGCGATAAACGCTGATGGAAACGTTATTATGGCGCGATCCATTTTGTCTAGCAAAACTTTATTCTCAAATGTTTGCTTGAATGTTGTGAGAAAATTAATGGAAACACCTTAAAATGTCTCAAATCAACTCGATATACCAGTTTGGTCGCAAAACAGCATGTGACGTCATTACACACAGGTTTTTATTCGCTTTAAAGCCGTTTGATGGAAACACACTTTCACCAGATTTATTCACATGAGGTTTTTTACCGAACTTCAGATAATTCGATTGTAAAGTGGATGGAAACTTGGCTTTTGGCATGAAAATAAAATCCCTAAAAACATTGCATAAGTTTAGTTTGTCTCTTCCTTCCTAGTGCTTTAATGTCCAATGTATCCAATTCCCAGAGAGTCTTCTTTTCATGATGTCTGTTTGAAATAATGATAGAATATAGATGAATAGATCAACAGAGAAATTAATGTAATGTATACTCAATTATGAACTCATGACCTACTGTGTTTTCCCTTAAAATGTTGTCAATTTCTTATAAAACACAATATAGATTATTATTCTGTAATAACAAGCTTATTATCTATTGTTGAACCTGAACCTCACACAGGTCTATTCTGATACTGAACAATATGTAGTCGTTTAGTCACTCATCAAGATCCCTGAATTATTTTAAGATGTATATGGCAACATTTCAGTTTGATTTACTTTCTCCGTCGTTCTCTTAGGATCGCCTCCTCTCTCTGTGGATCCTTTTTAATTCGCTCCCTATACTGTCTGGTCCTCTCGTTTGCACTAATCTCTCCCTCAGTTCTTTCTGTTCTAAAAAAAGTTAAGTAGCATTATAAAGTAGTAGCACTGTATTTATGTACTTTATATTTGTTTATAGTTGTTACATTATACATTATAGTTGTTTTAGTAACACTTCAGTACATTTTTTGTAATGTCCAAAAATGGCAATAAACATTAAAATGTAAGTCATTATTGAATTTAAAATCATCAAAACTGGTAAAATAAGAATGAAAAGTATGTTAACAAACTTGATCTATTTGTTTTAATAGCTTCTTAAGGAGGTCTTGTCCTATGGTGTGACATCTGTGTCCTATGGTGTGACAGGCCAAAGCGTCACACCAAAGGACATTTCCTGTCACACCAAAGGACATTTGAGCTTTTGTGGCATGTTAATAACCATGCTAATGCTAGCTTAACTGTCATTAGCAATTGGCATGATACATTTGCATAATATTACATAGTCCTGCTGTTAAAAATACAAATTTGAATTAAAAAATTTAATTTAGGGGTGTCACACCAAAGGACAAAAAAACTTAACAACTTCAGTGGTCTGAAAACATAGTTAAATATTTGAACAATTCTGAGAGAAATACTAACTATGTGCATTGCTCATGGGCTTCATAGGGGTCTTCAGTCACATGACCTTGAATGGGGTCTTTCAACTAAATTTAGTTGGCCATGATATTGCCCAACATAATATCAAGTTATTGTATAACACCAAAGGACATTTTTTTCTGAGACAAACTTTATGAAATTCCCATACTTTTAGAAATGTATGTATAGGAAATGTGATGGCCACTTAGTGAAATAGACACTTGCACAAATATGCCAGGAGTGTCCATTAAGATTTTTAAACATTATTTTCTTTATTTATAAAAGTTAATATTTATGAAATAATGTTGTCCCCCGTCACACCATAGGACAATTTTGAGATTTGGCTCAAAGTTGTAAAAAAATAAAAAATAACTCTGGTATTAAAATAACAAATTCATGTAAAACAGGAAAATGTTTAACCATTTACAGTATTCTAAATGATGAAAATGTGAAATAAATTATTTTTTATCTTCTGTGACGGTGAAAAAGCCACGTCACGTCAACTACCCACATGTATGTACAGTAAACAGTTGAGACAGACGAATAACAAAGAGAGTGAGAGAGAGAGAGAGAGAGAGAGAGAGAGAGAGAGAAAGAGAGAGAGAGATTGAGTGAGGGAGAGAGAGAGAGAGAGAGAGAGAGAGAGAGAGTAAGAGGATGAGAGAGAGAGAGATTGATCACATGGCAAAATTCACAGACAACGTAACCCTTAGAGAGACAACAAGAAATCACATCAATCATCAAATCAATAACCTATACTTGCATATGGTTCTCTTGTGTAGCTGAGGAACGCAGAGTCGTGTGCGTGTTTGTCCTTTGGTGCTATAGGCGTGTTCTCTCGTGTCTTCCGGGGCGAGCAGACTCGCGGGAAGTTTAAAGGTTAACCGAACGTGAAGTTGCCAAGGAAATAATTCAGAGTTCATCTCCCGTGGAGGGAGAGGCGAATATGAAAATAAAACTTAGTAAAGAAAAGAAAAACGGAGAAAGCTCCCTAAAAGGGAGCCATGGGACCGGAAGCCTCTCACAGGGACATTGCTCTCAAGTTCTCAGAAGTGCCCAAGCGCTGAAGTGCAGTTCATTTTGGTTCTTTAGTTCTCCCAAGGGCTCACGCTCTGAAGTGCTGAAGAAACTTCTGTGTCAGTCTCTTATGGAGAGGAGGGGTTCACGCCCGTTTCGCATACGTGACCAATAATCTTTAAGAGTGTCCCGAGCGGGAAAAGTTCTTCTTTGTCTTGTCAGGATAATTTATGATGGTATCAAATTGTATCATTTCTACACAGAAAGATTGTACACACATAACAATACATTTTACTGTAATATCCTATGTATGACTGGCTCGGTCACATCACAACGGACACACAGATACCAAGAACAAGTAGGTAACAAGCAGAAGGACATGGTTGCATCCATATGCAGAATTACAAGCATTTTAAAGTTTGATTAACACACAATAAAATTGTCACTACTTCCCGTATGGCATGTGAAGACATCTAAGCACAAAGATGAATACATTTAAAACATTTAGAGGTACTTTTCTCTGAAAAGTTAGTTCCATTCCTGGTGTTTGTGTGTTAATGTGTGTGTGTCTGTATCAGAGTTCAGTCAGCGTTTCCTCCGGGCAATTCTGTGTTATATACATTAAGGACATTTCTATCCTAAGTTGCACACAAAGGGACGTTTGTGTGTGAGTATGTGTGTGTATCAGAGTATCCTTATGGTCAGCATCTGTCCATACGTGGTGTGTACCACGTGAGGGTTTAGTTCACACATGGTTGTCTTCAAGACAAAAGGGTAGTTGTGTATGTAAATTCACTTATCAGCCTAGCGGCGTAAGAAGATGCGAGGGGGAAAAATTAGCTTGTGCGTCTGAATGGGGGCACTCTTATGCTGGTGACTGGACAAGGGTTCGCGAACAAAGGGGACCTGTTTCTTTATTGGCCGTGCGTCGTAAACTAAGTTAAAATAATGACCTGTTGGTGGTCACCAAATCACATGGTTCAAGGTTTTGTGAATTAAACATATATGTGTTCATATGTGTTCAGTAGTGATAGGAACACAGGATTCGCTCAGTGGCTACATATCCCCCTTTTCGTCGGATGAAGTTCCTGGGTGAACATCATCGGACGACAATCATCACAATAGCCGACTGGCAGGTGAATCCTGATGGTCATGTTAGTAGGTGGACCATGGTAGTAGGATAGCAGATGGAACCTGATGGTTGGATAGCATGTGGATCATGATGGTAGGATGGCAGGTGGAACCTGACGGTAGGATGGCAGGTGGGTCTTGAAGCTGAGGATTCAGCTCGATGAGGTTTGGTGGCAGTCCAGCCTGGGACCGCAGATGAAGTGTTCAGAACGGGCAGTGAGACAGTGCTTGGAGGGCTGTGTCTACAGGAGCAATGTCAATGAGTCGGGACCCCTCCCCCTTTTGCAAACCACAATTCCCGTTCTGGAGTTAGGGTGAAAGTGTGGTTTCTGAAGAAGGATGGGATTTCCAGTTCTAAGTTGTACCCTTTGCTTGGAAGATGATACAATGCCAAGTCATCAAGGTGAAGGATGGCACCTTTCGGTACTTGGATTCACATGCTCTGGTTGAGCGAGGTGACACAGGTGTCAGTGTCATTCCGACGTAAGTGAGTGCAGCTGTGCGCCCAGGAGTGTTAACGAGCCACCTGCCACTTACAATCTCTGCTTGGGTCTCGGTGACTTGAGTGCGAGGCTTGGCTTTAGCATGGCAGCTTGTGCCGCTGATCTGCAGCCCGCAGGTTCCGTCAGGGTTGTCTCTGAGGAAAGATTTGTTAGGGCAGAGATAGTGAATGTCTTTGGTCAATGTGCACATGTGTGGATTCGGTGCTGGGGACAGCTTAGTGTCGCTGTCATTAGGGCTGTCAACGAATATTCTAAATTCGAATATATATTCGAATAGTTTTAAAAAACAGAAATTCGAAGGTGAAAATTAATATTCGAATCATGTGGAAAAACACGCCCGCGGTAGCAGAGGCGCGGCTGTCTGCTTTGCGAGGGGCAAAATCCTGAAGCTTAAAATGTAAAACGCATTTTCCAGCTGCACAGTAGCACAGTGAGTGTCTGGCTCACTCATTGGCTGTGCTGCGGCAACTGCACATCCAATGACGTGGCCCCTCCGACGTGTGCGCCAATGAGCTAGCATTACATCTAGGGGTGTCACGATTCTCCAAATCCTCGATTCGATTCCATTTTCGATTCTAAGGTCACGGTTCGATTCGATTCTCGATTTTTACATTTATTTTTTTTAAGCACAGTTTGCGATGCCATTTTTAGACTAGACTTTTATGTGATATAATATATGACCTTTGTTCGCAATGTACCACACTACATTGTCAAATTTTAAACATTTATTAACAAAATAATGTTACAATAACTTATATCTTCAGTCAATTAGAAACTTAAGCAAAATAACCTGCCATGTAGTTTTTCTTTTGTAACTGCAGTCTTATTCACAGAAGATGACATTCAAGTTCACAACAAAACAAACACGTGTTAACAGAAACATCTATGTTTTCCTAGCTTTACCTCGGTCTTAAAGTACAAACATGACTGTGAAAAAATTAGTATTTAATTTAGAATTTAATTAAATGCATTTATGATGAAATTACAACATTTTCATGTCATGTTCATTTTGACCACGAACTGTGCGCTGTCCCTTTAACTCGGCGCGTGCAGCAGAAATAGACTCGGTGCGGAAATGAACGCCACTCGTCTCATTCGTGGAGGTGGAGAATCAAGTTATTTGTGACATGCAAGATTTATTGTATAAAGATTTATACTGTTCTGAGTCTGCTGTTTTTGTCAATTTAAAGTTTTAATTTAAAAAGTGGAAGAATATGGTACACGCACTGACGCACGGCACATCCAGTAGCAGAGCCTTTTTTACAGTCTATGAGCAGAGCTTGCAAACTGTGGCTTTTTTGAAGCGCGAACTTTGAACGCGAATGTGAACGTTGTCAACATAACTCACTGGAAATCAGAAATACTCCCACTGTCCCACACCGGCGACTTTAGTGAAAGAGGAGGTCAGAAGTCCTGTCGTTGGGTCTCCTGCATCTGCAGCAGCCATGCTATCTTTTGACTGGCTTTAGCTCTAGCTGAGGTAGAGGACTCGCAGAGTCGCAGCACTTCAACACGTGTGCTATTTTCCGCTTTGCAAACCGACTGGACGTGACAGGAGGGCGTGGCAGTATCGACGATTCCATTTTTGAATTCGATTATCGAGATTGTGACTTAATTTCGATCGATTTCGATTTAAAATCGAAATCGTGACACCCCTAATTACATCATACAGAGCCCACCAAGGGGGCTTGGCCAGACGTCTCCGAAATAGCCATAGTAGCATTCAGTTTACCACAGCACGAGCTGCTCGGAGAGTTCAATGTCGGTTCTATATACTGTAAAACTTCAATTAATGTTAATAATAATATTTGTTTCAATCACTGAATGAAGCCTGCTATATTTAGGACAAGAGTCGCGACCTTAAATTGCTTGCACAAAACTCTTGATCAGCACTCAACATTTGTGTATTGTTGTTCATTTAAACCGTTATGCGCAGAGAGCGTGAGGGCGAGAGAGCGAGCGAGAGAGAAAGAGTGCCTGCGAGTGCGAGCGAGCGAGAGAGAAAGAGTGCCTGCGAGTGCGAGCGAGCGAGAGAGAAAGAGTGCCTGCGAGTGCGAGCGAGCGAGAGAGAAAGAGTGCCTGCGAGTGCGAGCGAGCGAGAGAGAAAGAGTGCCTGCGAGTGCGAGCGAGAGTAAGGTCTGCGGTCTTGGCCATTGATTTACTTGTTTTTGTGTAAGTTAATACGTTGTCAAATATGTTTAAACTTAGATAAACTACCTATATAAATAGTTGTCTCTTTGTATTCATTTGTCCTGATATTGACGTAATGCACGTCGTTGACAAAATGCGCAACCAGATATTCGAATAGTTCGAATATATGTGGGTTTTTTAGAGGGAATATTCGAACGTCATTTTTGAGCAATTTTGGCAGCCCTAGCTGTCATGCAAGGCAATCACGTATGGCCTGCGGATCTTGATGTGAGTGCTACCTTTCACAATCTGACATGGTCAATGTTCTTGAGCCGGTGGATTCGGCTTGACTATGATGGGTAAGTTCAGGAGAAAGTCCCCTTTTCTCTGCTTGTGGTCGATGCAGAGTGGGATGGCACTACCCATGAGAGTAGGCAAGGTGTATTTTTAAAGAGTCAGTTGGCGTGGCTATGGCGGACGCCAGCACGGTTTGCATGAGGCCTAAGGGTATCAGGTGCGGTGGGATTGTACCCATGGCGAGGCTGTCGATGGAGGAGTTCACCTCTCGCAGAAAGTCTGTAATCCGGGCTGTGGCCAGCCGAGTTCGAGCAAAGTCATTCTGGAAGACAGTAAGCAGCTGTTTCATGGATTTTACTGTCTAGTTCAGCAGAACGCTGCGAGTGTTGAGGATTACCACCGTTCCTCTCAATGTCTTGCCGATGGTTTGCAACGATGCACTCTGTGTGGTGAGTTGCTTTTTTTTAGCTGTGGAATTTCAGTCTGAATTTCAACCACATGCCATTTCACAGTGGCTATGTTTACTGGGTTGACTCTTGGCATACCAGTGTCGAACAGAGTTCTGGCGGCAGTGGCGGGTCCGAGCAACGCTCCCAGGAACCGCTTGGAGCAGTGGTTGGTGCTTAGGAGTCCCGGTTGTTCTCTCAGGACGATGCCTGCTGCCGGACCTGGTGAGATGTCCGATTGCGGCTGTCCTCTGGTTGGCTGGAGGCACAGGATAAGGAACCACAGCAGATTCCTGGAAAAGACAAAGGGGAGAGGGAGAGAGAAAGGGAGCAAAGATCTCAGCGAGTGTCGTCTTTGGTTGGACAGGGCAGTCTTTTTACTTTGTGGGCGGCGACTGGGTTTAAGTCGCCTTGGCCCATCTTTTGCCACATCTTGCTGCTGGCATGTCGCCTGCTTCAGTGTCTTGTTAGTGGCTCTGGTGCTGTGGTTTGCAGCGCATGATGCGTCATGGACGTACATTTTCCTTATCCCCCCTTTGCGCCGTGGCAGTACAAGTCTTTGCAATGTGGTGCAAAGACGGTGCACAATATAGAATGTTGTTCTGTGCACGCAGAATGTGCTTGGTGTCATGCAGTGGTCTAAATAACTGGTTGTCAGTGAGTGTAGGCAACGTGCAAGTGTGGTTGGAGGGGTCTGAGAGGTGGTCAAGCAAAGTCTTTATTGTGTCAGAAGCCCGCATGTCCGCTAAGTTGGTCATTGTGAACAGCGTAGCCAGTGGAAGCGGCTGTGAGGTAGGCAGTTTAGGCCGTAAAGGTGTCGAGCAGTGTGTATGCATTTCAACCTTGAGGGTGGGTGGGTGGGTTGAAACTGGCCCCAGCTTGTTGTTTAATGCGCCAGGCTTGGCGAGGGCATGTGTTTGATCATATAGCTGCAGGTCAGTCATGACCTTTGGGCAGCAGGTGTCAAAGTCTTTAGTTAGCTGTAAGGTACAGGCTAGCACAGTTGAACCTTGACCTGGTGCTGAGTCTGTGTCTTCATGGCTGGCTGTGGGAGTTCCCGTGACCTCTTTGACCTTGGAGTCTGGCTTTGTTGTAGTTCTCGTGACCTCTGTGACCTTCCAGTCTGGCTTTGGTGACCTGTGTGACTGGAGGGGGAGGGGTTCTTGAACTTGGGCCCAGACTGTTAGGTGTTTGAAGTCTAGTAAAGGCTCAAAGCGCTCTAGCAGATCTTTGCCAATCAGAAAGGGGTAAGTGTCCATTTGTGAGATGTACACCGGGTGGAAAAGACTGGTCAGAAGACCAATTGTCAGGTGGATGTGAGCTACCTGTTGTAGCCGGATGTTTTTCTGGCTGTACGACTGCACGTTCAGCTCACACATTTGGGGTGTAAGAGTTCGATCTTGGCTCTTAGCTTTAGCACTGAGTCTTTCAAAGAGCTGAGCTGACATTAAAGTGAGGTCTGAGGCGGTGTCTACCAGGGCTTCCAGGCTCACCTCATGTTCCAAAGTGATGGCTAGGTAGAGTTTCCGGGCCACCCCCTTTTCGATCAGGTTCCCCAGGAGTCTTGGCGTAGGGGCTGGTGTGGTGATCGATGGGCGGTTAGGGCCGGTCTTGTGTGGTTTGCTGCGGAGGCAGGTAGCCAAAACATGGGAACTTGTGCTGTTTTGCTCAGGCTGTACAGCTGTCAGCTGTGGTGGCTGGGTGATGCTGTCATTTTGTGTTGTGACAGTTAGCTCTGTGCTCCGAGGCTGACGAGCAGTGTTCTGGGTGCCTGGTTCAGGTCTTATGCTGTAATCCGGGCTGTGGCCAGCCGAGTTCGAGCAAAGTCATTCTGGAAGACAGTAAGCAGCTGTTTCATGGATTTTACTGTCTAGTTCAGCAGAACGCTGCGAGTGTTGAGGATTACCACCGTTCCTCTCAATGTCTTGCCGATGGTTTGCAACGATGCACTCTGTGTGGTGAGTTGCTTTTTTTTAGCTGTGGAATTTCAGTCTGAATTTCAACCACATGCCATTTCACAGTGGCTATGTTTACTGGGTTGACTCTTGGCATACCAGTGTCGAACAGAGTTCTGGCGGCAGTGGCGGGTCCGAGCAACGCTCCCAGGAACCGCTTGGAGCAGTGGTTGGTGCTTAGGAGTCCCGGTTGTTCTCTCAGGACGATGCCTGCTGCCGGACCTGGTGAGATGTCCGATTGCGGCTGTCCTCTGGTTGGCTGGAGGCACAGGATAAGGAACCACAGCAGATTCCTGGAAAAGACAAAGGGGAGAGGGAGAGAGAAAGGGAGCAAAGATCTCAGCGAGTGTCGTCTTTGGTTGGACAGGGCAGTCTTTTTACTTTGTGGGCGGCGACTGGGTTTAAGTCGCCTTGGCCCATCTTTTGCCACATCTTGCTGCTGGCATGTCGCCTGCTTCAGTGTCTTGTTAGTGGCTCTGGTGCTGTGGTTTGCAGCGCATGATGCGTCATGGACGTACATTTTCCTTATCCCCCCTTTGCGCCGTGGCAGTACAAGTCTTTGCAATGTGGTGTCAGACGGTGCACAATATAGAATGTTGTTCTGTGCACGCAGAATGTGCTTGGTGTCATGCAGTGGTCTAAATAACTGGTTGTCAGTGAGTGTAGGCAACGTGCAAGTGTGGTTGGAGGGGTCTGAGAGGTGGTCAAGCAAAGTCTTTATTGTGTCAGAAGCCCGCATGTCCGCTAAGTTGGTCATTGTGAACAGCGTAGCCAGTGGAAGCGGCTGTGAGCTAGGCAGTTTAGGCCGTAAAGGTGTCGAGCAGTGTGTATGCATTTCAACCTTGAGGGTGGGTGGGTGGGTTGAAACTGGCCCCAGCTTGTTGTTTAATGCGCCAGGCTTGGCGAGGGCATGTGTTTGATCATATAGCTGCAGGTCAGTCATGACCTTTGGGCAGCAGGTGTCAAAGTCTTTAGTTAGCTGTAAGGTACAGGCTAGCACAGTTGAACCTTGACCTGGTGCTGAGTCTGTGTCTTCATGGCTGGCTGTGGGAGTTCCCGTGACCTCTTTGACCTTGGAGTCTGGCTTTGTTGTAGTTCTCGTGACCTCTGTGACCTTCCAGTCTGGCTTTGGTGACCTGTGTGACTGGAGGGGGAGGGGTTCTTGAACTTGGGCCCAGACTGTTAGGTGTTTGAAGTCTAGTAAAGGCTCAAAGCGCTCTAGCAGATCTTTGCCAATCAGAAAGGGGTAAGTGTCCATTTGTGAGATGTACACCGGGTGGAAAAGACTGGTCAGAAGACCAATTGTCAGGTGGATGTGAGCTACCTGTTGTAGCCGGATGTTTTTCTGGCTGTACGACTGCACGTTCAGCTCACACATTTGGGGTGTAAGAGTTCGATCTTGGCTCTTAGCTTTAGCACTGAGTCTTTCAAAGAGCTGAGCTGACATTAAAGTGAGGTCTGAGGCGGTGTCTACCAGGGCTTCCAGGCTCACCTCATGTTCCAAAGTGATGGCTAGGTAGAGTTTCCGGGCCACCCCCTTTTCGATCAGGTTCCCCAGGAGTCTTGGCGTAGGGGCTGGTGTGGTGATCGATGGGCGGTTAGGGCCGGTCTTGTGTGGTTTGCTGCGGAGGCAGGTAGCCAAAACATGGGAACTTGTGCTGTTTTGCTAAGGCTGTACAGCTGTCAGCTGTGGTGGCTGGGTGATGCTGTCATTTTGTGTTGTGACAGTTAGCTCTGTGCTCCGAGGCTGACGAGCAGTGTTCTGGGTGCCTGGTTCAGGTCTTATGCTTAGACATAGGATGTCTGGCTTGTCCCTCTTGTCTCCCTTGTGAAGTTTCTTGTGCAGAAGCTCTTTCAGCACCTTCAGGATCTCTGCCGTCTCTGACGTGGCTGCACTGTTTTTATCTGGTGTGTGCTCAGACTTGTGCTTACCAGTGGCATGTTGAGAAGGGTATTGCTCCGGGCTGTCTGGGCTTGAGTCTCTTGGTGATGGGGGTCGGGTTTGCCTGGGTCGCCGGCTGGCTTCCCAGAATCTTTCAGAGCGCTCGCTCTGGTGCCTTGGACGAGCACCATCACGGTTGTACAGCCCTCTGCTGGCCTGGAACAGTCTTGACTCTCTGTAATCAGGGCTCTGTTGTTGTGGGGCGCCCTCTAGAGGCAGCTCTGAGTAGTGTTCAGAGACAGAGTAGATTGTGGGGTTTTTCAAAGTCTTTTCGGACACAGTCTTTTGCTTGGTGTAAGCTTTTTGGGCCAAGTCTCTTAGCTGTTGGGTAGACATGCTACGGGGACAGGCCAGAATGCCTAGGTGATGACTCACTGTGGGGTGCAGATTTCTGAGAAACAAAGTTCTGAAGTTGAAATCATCTGTGATTAGTCCTTGGTCTGATTCTGGATCAGAGAATTCTTTAAGGAAGGCCTGCTGCAACTGCTGGTAATCCGACTTGACTGTCTCTGGTTGACGGTCGAGGAAGCTGCGCGCATCACGACTGGACGTGATTCTGAGCAGGTACAATCTGTCCCACGGTGTTACGTTGGGAACAGTGTGCAAGTGAAAGTCTATGTCTTGCAGGTAGGCGTGCACATCATGGCCTCCTGCAGGGTTTGGAGTGACCATCGGGATGTTTCGGGCCAGCTTGTCAAGTTCTTTGGGGGCCATGCCGTGGTTAGCGGCAGGGGTTCTCTGGAAACTGGCTGGTGACATACTGAACAGTGGGCTTTCACCCCCCTTTTCACTCTTGAGTTCGTGGCTGAAAGGTGCGGACCAGCTGTGTAGGGGAAACTTTGTGGTGTGCGTTTCCCCTTCCCGGTCATTTTTCAGTCTATAAGAGTGTTTCAACTCTCTGCAAACAAAGTCAAGTTCGTTTTTGAGATCGTGTCTCTGTTGAGTAAGTTCATGGATTTCAGCTCGGGCCGTGTGTAAGTGTTTTTCACAGGCATTGGCTTTAGTGTCTCTTTCTTTTAGTGCATTCTCCGCTCTTGCGAGGAGATTTTCACCTTGTCGGGGTTGTTGGTCGAGTTCCACTCTGGCTTTACGCTCCGACTGTTCTCTTTCGTCTGTCTCTAGACGAAGGTTTTGCAGGGCACTTTGAAGTCTTTCTATTTCTTCCTGTAGCTCTGGGTTTGCTGCATACTCTGTCCCACGCTGGTCGTGGGTCTCGCGGAGTAGCTGATCTAGACGACTCTGGGTTCGGGCCTGATCCTTCCGGGCCTCCTCCGCTTGAAGCTTAAGCGCTGCTGCTTGCTGCTCCAGGTCGATGCTGCTCCGTTCGCTGAGCCTTGCCTGGGCAACGAGGTTGTGTGCGATGCTTCTGACGATTCTGGCCCAGTCTTTGTAGTTGTAGCTCTGGGTTGGATCGTGGGCGCTCAGCTTGTCAAGCTCGGTGTCCAGCTGCGTCTGGCTCAGATGCTGCAGGTCACTGGCATCCATGGGCAGGAAGGTGGTTGTCATGGCTCTCAGCCATGTCTCGAGGTCGTCCCAGTGGGCTGCGGGGCTGGATGCACGGGACATACTGGCTCACTGTAGGCGAGAGAAACACAGCACACACACAAAGAGACCAAAATGCCAGTTTGTTCTAAGGTTAACAAATTATGCTAATACGGCTATGCCGTCTATGAGAATTTTTGGCTAACTGATGCAGACAGTTAGATTGGGACAATTTGCTCAGGTTGGCGCAGGGCCTAAATAAAGATCTTGACAGGGCGTCAGCCTAGTGGGTCACGTGATGACACCGGCTGCGTGGTTGTCACTCTATTATTTAGCTTCCTTGGTGGCTCTCACAGGTTACTGTCTCTAAGTGAAATGAAAGAACACAAATCACAACAGAACACAAGGATAGAAGAGATCAGAGTGAAACAAAATAAAGAAAATGAATAGGTCTGTAATGAACTGGAATAAATACTAACACTGGAAGTGTTAGGGAGAATATGGAGGCCTAAGCCTACTACCACTGATAGGGTTTAAGATAGGGCCAACAGGTTAGTGGGGGTTATCGGGGTAGAAACCTAAGAAGATGGTGTGGCTTGGAAAAGAGATGGGCCAAACACTTAAATATCCGGGAGATATCTAGTATTCTGTGGCTTATAGTAAGCGGAATGGGTTTTACTAAATTTAGTTTACCTGCGGTGAATTGAGGCCTCTCTGGTGGGAACCCGTGGCTCAGTCAACCCTTCCGACGTTTCCCAACACTTGACCGCAGTGTTCTCGGGCCACTTCATTGTCTCCCTGTACCTTGCTGCGCTCTCCCAAACAACCTGACTTTGGAGTGTCGAATTGCTGATGTCGCAGTTGCGTGCTGCAACGATGGTACGGGATTCGGAAGTGTCCGAAACTCACACACGGCCAGCGTCAGTACCGCCGGTCGGGTAACCTCGCTTGCGGGATACCAATCAGAGAATGCTGCACCTCACCACCGTGCTCTGGTGAATGCCACTTCTAAATACACAAAGGTTAAACAAGTGAAGCTTAAAGTGGATTAAGGCTTGCTTGTTTAAACCAAATGTATTGATTATTTATGTAGCACTAAGATTCAAAGGTTTTACTAAATAATAATAAACAAAAGGAAATTATGATAATTCTGGTATTTTATCAAAATAACCTAACCCAAAAGAGAAGAAACAATTAAAGTAGAAAGAGACAGGATAAAGCACGGGTGAAGAGGCAGGCCGCAGTAGCTGGTTTTCACCACAAGGGGTGCGTACTTCTCTGTGCTTTAACCTGGTGAACAGAAAACTTAATTCAAATTCAAAATTCAAAACTTGTTTAAATTTGTATTTAAAATAAGCAGGTAAGAATTATTAAGGAAAATCAGAATGATATCCGATAATAACCAATGATAACAGCAAAGTATCATTAAATTATTATGAAATAATCAAACGAGAAAGTAGAAATAAGCCAAGCAGGATGAAACACAGGAGGAGGCAAAACGTAATAGTGGGTTTTCGCCAAAAGGGGCGCACTTCCTCCCTGTGGTTTATCTGGTTGCATCAGACACCTTAATTTAAATTTAGATTGAAGGTTGTTTGAACCAAATTTAAATAAGCGTGTAACAGAAAATAAAGATTAGAATTATCCGATAACAATCGTGATTACTGTAAAGTATCAGTGATTATTAATAAAATAAAACAATGAGGAAAGCTGGACATAGACCAATTCAAACAGAAAGAAGAGAGAGAAAGAAAACTTGATACCCGACTTTGAAAGGCGATGCCACAAGGGGGCGCGTTCCCGCTAAGTGGGTATCAGTGCTTGAACTGAAACTTAATCTAAATTTGTAATTCAAATCTTGTTTGAACTCAAAATAAAAATAAGTGTACAGTCAGAGGTAGAAGATTTGTCTAACATCCAACAACATTAGCACAAACAGAGCTGTAAATGCCAATATGTATTGACAGCTAGACAAATTGAAATGTCAGGATAATATTTTATAATAGTTAACGGTACACTGTAAAAAAAAAAAATTGGAATAACTTAAAAAGGTAAGTTACCTGGTTGCCTTAAAATTTTTAGTTAATTGAAATTAAAACTTTGAGTTAATACAACAAAGGAGATTGGTTTAATAAATAGAAACTCAAAATATTATGTTATCTGAATTACATTAATTATCTAAGTTGATTTGACAAAATATAAAAGTTGTGATAACAAATCATGAAAATAATGTTTTACAGTGTAACCGTAAAGTATCATCAATAACTATAAACAATCAAAAGGGAAAAGTAGAAATAGGCAGTTCCAAACAGAATTTGAAAAGAGAGACAAGGAGAGCTGAGTGAGCCGACTTAGAAGGCGTGGACTTCCAAGTGGCTCTCTCTGGCTGTGTTGGGATTTAATTTAAGTTTTAATTCAAATTTTGTTTTGAACCAAACTCAAAGTAAATGTACCAGTCACAAGCCGGAAACTTGTCTAACACAAAATAATATTTGCACGAGCAACGCTGTACATGCCAATAATTATTGAGAATTTAGACAGGCTAATTCTGGTCATAAGGAATTTAGCAGTAAGAGAGCATTATCTGAAATGGCCACGAGATGGCGTAATTGCGCTCATGCAGGTTGACGTCAGAAGGCGGGGCGTAATTTGAGACTTCTAAACACCCTCTAGTGTTTAGCCAGCGGAATTACAACCAATTTTTAATGTGATTCAAGAGCTAAGAGCTTTCAGCTCGTGTCACGCGCTGATTTTCTGCAATAAATCACAAGTATTCAATTCAGATCTCTGCGGATCTTTTCGGTGCTATGCTGCACAAGAGTATATGGCGGGGTTTCTTCGCCGCACATACACAAGTGTGGACAACAGGAATTTTCGTCTGTTGGTTCGACTCCCATACACATTAAAAATATAGCACTTATTCAAAATGTATTAGGTTTAGATTGGTTAGCTAAGCCAATTTCTGACCAGGAGTTTATCGTTATTTAACGATTATAAAATCAGGCCTTACTAAGATGAGAAAAGGAGTCTCGCTTTACTCAATCTTTTGATCCCACTGCAAGAAGATTCTCGTTCTTGAACAGGGGATTTTGTAATATTAAAATGTAGTAATGCAAAAGAGATTTCTTCGTCTTTGCAAACACAATTTTATATCATTGGAACTGTCTGCAGTTTACTTAGCATTTAACAGTGTTAAAATTGTCTAGGCATATTTTAGCAACTTGTTAAAATGTAACGTTACTGACTTTGGCTTTTTGCCTCGGTCAGTTAGGAGTGAGTTCGCGTTGCGACTTATCTCACAATTTCATGATTTCATAGCGCGCAAATTTTTTTTTATTAATAACCATATACACAGATTGAAACTGAATTTGCTCATAAAACAAAGTTTGAAATGCGTCGCGTCCTCCACCAAACTGTAACAACATTGGTATTACATTAAATTAGCTCAAATTATATATAGGGAATTAAAAAAATTAATCATGAATATGATTAATATATTGCATATTACAGTTAAATTATCGAAGTTAAAAATAGATCGATTGTACATATGAATGATCAATCACAACGAATTATAATTCCTCATTCATATATCAATGGTCCCCTTTCAAATCGACTATATGAGATAACCTTTAATGGAATTAATTTAGCTATCGAACAATCTGTTTGTCCAGCAAACGGCCGTAAGATTAACTCATCAATTTACCAACAAAAATTATCTCTTTCTTAATAATTACAAGAAGCTATTTTCTGGCCATGAAAAATCACCTTCTTGTCATTATCAAAGTTAGGTTACTAAAAAGTAACAAATTGTAAAGCTTTAGCTAAAGATCAAACAATTCATTGACTTGTAAAATGAGCTTTTCAGAAACAATCAAGCATATAATGGTTTTAATAAAATGAAACTACGGATACAGAATTCTACATTTAAACACGGGATACATGTATGTACAGTAAACAGTTGAGACAGACGAATAACAAAGAGAGTGAGAGAGAGAGAGAGAGAGAGAGAGAGAGAGAGATTGAGTGAGGGAGAGAGAGAGAGAGAGAGAGAGAGAGTAAGAGGATGAGAGAGAGAGAGATTGATCACATGGCAAAATTCACAGACAACGTAACCCTTAGAGAGACAACAAGAAATCACATCAATCATCAAATCAATAACCTATACTTGCATATGGTTCTCTTGTGTAGCTGAGGAACGCAGAGTCGTGTGCGTGTTTGTCCTTTGGTGCTATAGGCGTGTTCTCTCGTGTCTTCCGGGGCGAGCAGACTCGCGGGAAGTTTAAAGGTTAACCGAACGTGAAGTTGCCAAGGAAATAATTCAGAGTTCATCTCCCGTGGAGGGAGAGGCGAATATGAAAATAAAACTTAGTAAAGAAAAGAAAAACGGAGAAAGCTCCCTAAAAGGGAGCCATGGGACCGGAAGCCTCTCACAGGGACATTGCTCTCAAGTTCTCAGAAGTGCCCAAGCGCTGAAGTGCAGTTCATTTTGGTTCTTTAGTTCTCCCAAGGGCTCACGCTCTGAAGTGCTGAAGAAACTTCTGTGTCAGTCTCTTATGGAGAGGAGGGGTTCACGCCCGTTTCGCATACGTGACCAATAATCTTTGAGTGTCCCGAGCGGGAAAAGTTCTTCTTTGTCTTGTCAGGATAATTTATGATGGTATCAAATTGTATCATTTCTACACAGAAAGATTGTACACACATAACAATACATTTTACTGTAATATCCTATGTATGACTGGCTCGGTCACATCACAACGGACACACAGATACCAAGAACAAGTAGGTAACAAGCAGAAGGACATGGTTGCATCCATATGCAGAATTACAAGCATTTTAAAGTTTGATTAACACACAATAAAATTGTCAGTACTTCCCGTATGGCATGTGAAGACATCTAAGCACAAAGATGAATACATTTAAAACATTTAGAGGTACTTTTCTCTGAAAAGTTAGTTCCATTCCTGGTGTTTGTGTGTTAATGTGTGTGTGTCTGTATCAGAGTTCAGTCAGCGTTTCCTCCGGGCAATTCTGTGTTATATACATTAAGGACATTTCTATCCTAAGTTGCACACAAAGGGACGTTTGTGTGTGGGTATGTGTGTGTATCAGAGTATCCTTATGGTCAGCATCTGTCCATACGTGGTGTGTACCACGTGAGGGTTTAGTTCGCACATGGTTGTCTTCAAGACAAAAGGGTAGTTGTGTATGTAAATTCACTTATCAGCCTAGCGGCGTAAGAAGATGCGAGGGGGAAAAATTAGCTTGTGCGTCTGAATGGGGGCACTCTTATGCTGGTGACTGGACAAGGGTTCGCGAACAAAGGGGACCTGTTTCTTTATTGGCCGTGCGTCGTAAACTAAGTTAAAATAATGACCTGTTGGTGGTCACCAAATCACATGGTTCAAGGTTTTGTGAATTAAACATATATGTGTTCATATTTGTTCAGTAGTGATAGGAACACAGGATTCGCTCAGTGGCTACATGTGACAGTCACTCATTTCGGTCTTTTGTCACGCTCTCCCGCCACACATTGCATTTCTCACGCTGAAAAACTATTTGTAATATATTTAAAATGCCGCAGCGCCCAAAACTCTGGACCGGCAGGAAAGCGCGTCTCATCTGGTGTTGTTAGCCAATCAGAAAATAATTCACTATTGTATCTGGGTAAGATTAAGGCAACAACAACCAATGACGGGGTGTCTTGAGAGCCCTGAAACCTCAATTGTGTGTGTGTTCAATCAAATAGTTTTCTCAGCAAATTGTACCTATATCCCATATACCTAACCGTTTTTATATTAGACATCTTTTCACGTGTTTTCCACTGGAGTCTAAACATCAGCTTGTTTACCGTACAGTTTACATGGGATCATAAAGTTAGTAAATAGAGCTTACCCCGTGGTACTGGTACAGCAAAACTTTTTAAAATCTGTTTTTTTCTTTTTCCTCCTTGGTTGGGGATGTAATCGTCTTCGCTGAAGTGAGCACTGCACATAATCCTTGATTTTGGATATTTTAGCTCCCGCAGAGTAGCCGATGACAACCAGCCAAAGCTGTCTCGTAGCTATATCCGAAACAGGAAAACGATGGAATCTGAACGGTGATCCCGGCACATTCTTGTGGTCACAGCCTGGGTATTTACAAGTTCGCACCATTGTTCATTTTCTACTTTTTATGTCGTTGTCAATCGATTGTGTAAACACTATGGAACAGCTGATCCGAACGTGCTCTCTGTTGACGCTGACAGCAGCGCGGATTGATAGAAATGGAAAGAAAATAGTGCCGATTAAAACTGAGGTATGAATTTTGTCCCGGCGTGTTTTTTGTGTGGTAATTAATCAAGCTTTGAAACGCAAATAATTTTTTCACGTAAAAACGCACAGTTTTGTGGCCCCGGAAACTAACCGGGAGTACTTCCTTGAAAAACTTCCAGCGGCCAGAACTCTGACCAGCGAGGTGACTACAGAGTGGGTCAGTGTGTATGCACTATAGTGCTGGTAAGGATTGCATACAACTTCATGTCTTAAATGGCGAACTAACCCTTTAACGTTCGTTTTCAAAACTGTGCAACTCACCGAGTGATTAGTGGTGTTCGTTGATGATTAAAAACAAGTAGCGTAGCGAAATACAGTTTCTGTCGTGTTTTATTTGCCATTTTTTTAAATTCCATTGATATCTGTTGAAGGACTCAGTGCTCGTTGATATTACTGCGCTACCGGAGACCGAAAGGGGTCTGTTTACATTTGGTTGTAGTCTTTTCGCTCGGTTCTCCGTCTCTCTGAAGGCTAGCGTGAGCAGAGCAACTGCGGCAAAGTGGTTGTCGCCATCAAGTGGTCGGGAGTGTGCTAACGCTTCAGACTCAAATATCCAGCGGAAGTTTATAAGCGGTTGTGAGGTATCTGAAAAAATAGTTCCACTATAGTAAATAACACGGATTGAAAGCATACATTGCACCGATATATTTGTTTTGGATCATCAACGAACACCAGTAACCACTCGGTGAGTTGCACAGTTTTGAGAGCTAATGTTAAGGGTTGTTTTAAGGACATGTTTGTGCATGCCCATAGACAGCCACTCTGAAGCGCTCAGAGGCAAACCTAAAATAGTCAAAAAGTCGAGACAGGACCCATCGTCAACATTTCTAAGTCCACCACTCTAGTTCATCCAAAACAAACTAGACAATAGACTCAAAGTGTTAAATACCGGAATTATCCTTTAAGACTTAAGATAGAAAGTTTCTGTAAACGCCCCCAGAGCCACACTCTTTTCTTGTAGCTATTTGCAGAGTTTTGCATTGCCGTGTAAAGACTAAGATTAGATACTCTTCTCTCTGTTCGACAGGTTCATGACTCTGTGTTTTGTGTTTTTCAGGGATGATCCTGACCCTCAAAGACACGGGAGTCCCTCAGTGTGTCCTGTCAGGACCGCCACAGCTGGTGCGTTTATGGAGATCTTTGTGTCCGTTTGGATATTTTTATGAAGTTTGACTGAAGTGTGTTGTTCTGTTGTTTTAGGATAAATATTTACAGGCCATACGAGCGTTTTCAGGACCACTGGAAGACATTAAACTTGGTAAAGTCCACCGTTAGCATTCTCCTCTATCTTCTCATATCAGTTATGCAGTGTTGTTATAGTTTACTAAAATAGCATAAGCTTTAAATTGAGCTGAAATAAAATATAAATGTCAGATGATGAACAAGTTCATCAGCTTTTTTGTTTTAGTTTTAAAGGTGCATTGTGTAATATTTAGGAAGATCTGTTGACAGAAATGCAACATCATATACTTAACTATGTTTCCAGTGTGGTGTATAAAGACCTTAATTAATGAACCGTTATGTTTTTATTACCTTAGAATGAGCCTTTTCTATCTACACACTCCTCGGGTCCCCTTACATAAAACAATTGATGCAATGAAGTAACAATAATATTCGCAATAATATATCGTTTTACTGAATAATTAAGTAAACATAATTTCTTAATTAATCTTTGCAAATAAACCTCATTGCTGAACTGGCTTCTCTCTGCTGTCTCAGACGATGACATCACTTCCTGTTGGCCACCGTAACTTCTGTTGGGTGCCACTAGATGCCGCTAACATTTACACACTGCACCTTTAAGTTGTTGAAGTACAACTAAAAAGAGATGAAAATAAATGAAATCTAAAAAAAAATCAAAAATGACTAAACCTGAATCTAAAATGAAAACTGAAACTAGAGACTAGAAAATACATAAGATAATTGAAAATGTTAATATAAATAGTATATAAATGATTCTAAAATAACATCTATGCTTCGTTTACTCAGCTGATGATGTTTGTTTGTCTTGGTTTTGCAGCTGTCAGGCCGTACACTGATCCTCAATATAAAGACAACACGATGACCGTTAGTCAAGTCCCTCTCTTCTGTGAGTGTCGCCTCATCCTACACTGTTCTGGACGTTTAAAAACCCTTCACATGTAAAGGATCTGTCCTCTGTGTGTGTGTGTGTGTGTTAGCTGAGCGTGGCAGAGGTTCCCCAGGCTCGGTGCGCAGCTGCAGTCCTAACAGCGACCAGAAGGGGGCGCTCAGGAGACTGGAGGATCTGGAGGAGAGTCAGAGTCTGAATGCCAGCAGTAGATCACCCAGTCCAGGCAAGACACACACACACACACACACACACACACACACACACAAAAAAAACACCGGTTTATGAGCTGCTGGATGTAGCGTATGCATCAGTGGTACACTCGTTATTGCGGTGCATTATGGGATTGAATGAGTGCACTCGATAAGGTCCACTATGGGTTCAGACACCACTACTGTTCCCTCAAATAATGCCCTATTTCAGGTTTTAGGGGCAATTTCAGACACAGCTTAAAGCCCCGTTCACACTACAAGCGACAAAGCGACACGATACCATTCATTTCAATGGGGAGCGGGCGATTTCCGGTAGAGCCCTGCACGGGCCTCAAATCTAGGCCCTAGCCCGGCCCTGGCCCGAGACGCTCAGGCCCTAGCCCGGCCCGTGTCCGACAGCTCATCAGAATGATCAGCCCGAGTCCGACCCGAGCCCGTTTATAAAAAAAAAAAAAAATAAAAAAAAGGGATAATACACAGCCTGCCCTATGTTGCAGTCAGTAAACCAGATATGTTTCGTTTTCAAAGGCAAAGTATTTACCGGTAAGTTTATTTTCATTTCTTTATAAAGTTAATTAAGAAAAAAAATGTTTTTTATTTTTATGACGACCAAGTAGCCGACAGCGAGTTAAACATGTTTGATCCATTGATTTATAGCCTCTCAAATCAACACTTTACTTGGCTACAATAAAATCCATAGATATAAAACAACTTAAGCATTATCACACAGACAGTTAACGTTAGTTTAAACGTTTGTTTAAACGTTTTTTGTCATTTTTGAAAAGCTGAGGCAAACTGCTCTGCTGCTCAGAGCAACAGCGCTCGCAAACTAAATGAGTTTATACAATAGGCTAACAATACAGAGAACGCAATCTAAAAAAATCAACATAAATTACATTAAAAACAACCATGCAGGTTATCTTACCTCAAAAATCAAGTCTTCACTACAGAACATGGCCATTCTTATTTCCACCTTACATCCTTGTTTCCAACAGACTCATGAAAATGAAGTCAAACAAAAAACAGCCTCCAAACATGGCTAAGAACAGTCTCAGAGCATCGTGAAGAAAAAGCACAGCATCCACAGTGAAAGGTTTTAATCCAGTCGTACTTTTTCCAGCTGCGCTGAAGTCACGCTCGCTACCGGGACTCTAAACACAGAACGAGCCAGTCGCGCGAATCTCAGATCGCGCCGCCGGGAAACCTGTGCGCGTGCGTGTGTGTGTGTGTGTGTGTGTGTGTGTGTGAGCGTGAGCAGACTGTCATGTCAGTCATATGTCAGTGTGATAGGTTATAAAACGTCTTTCTATGTTTGCTTTTCAATCGTCACCCTTCTCATATTTATTTTAATTAATGTCTAAAATATGCTATAAAAAGGATAAGCCTAAAACCCGGCCCGGCCCGGCCCGCGTGTGAACTATGACGTGAAAATTGGCCCGAAGCCCGGCCCTAGGAGCGTAAATAAGTCGGGGCCCGTCGGGCTCGGGCTGAAATGCAGGCCTCTAATTTCCGGCGACACACGCGACAGCGACCGTTGGCGACCGGTGGGGCGTGTCTGGCAACGCGACAAAGTTGAGATCTGTTTAACTTTATGCAAATGAAGAGCGACTTTCGGGAGCGACAACCAATAGGAGTGAAGTCAGTGGAGCGCGTCACTCTTCAGTGCTGAGTCTGACCGAGGCAAGTTGAACGAGAAGCTCATTTTAGCAGTCAGAAACTGCCCTATAATGTATGATATATCTCCGTGTACATACAGTGGTATTCACCGTATACTGACTCCGTGCCTGGATGGTTTCGGGAACCCAGATAGACCGGTATTTGCCCGTTTGCTGCAGTCAAATAGCCGCGATGGCAAAGAACACTCACTGTTCTCGTTCATCTTTAATATTATGCATTTTATGTACTGATTCCATTTATATTTAGATTTATATTTATATTTAGACTTTTCCTTCCAAAATGTGTGTTTGTATCGGCAAGAAAACTTATTTGAATGAATCAGAAGTCTCGTATATTCCCAGAAAATTACATTTTCCTTACAAAATAAAGTAGATATGAAACCGAATACAATTTGTCTTAAATGAGTCACAAACTATGTAGTTTAAAGGGGTAAATGCTATGAAAATATTTAATATATATTTTATTTAAATTATTTATATATTTATATTATTATTTTATTTCTTTATTTAACATTAGTGTTAAATAATAAAAAATATAATCAGTAAAATAAGTGTTTTAATGCATTTGAACTACATTGATCATTTGAAAAAAAAAGTTTGTCCATTATTATTGTCTAATGTAATTATAATAATGTATTGAATTTGAAAAATATAATTTTTTTGTTCAATTTTAAAATAAATATTTCAATCTAAGTTCCTTTTTTCCAGTTATATTTTTATATTATATTTTCTCCAATAATAATAATAATTAAAGTGATTAAAATAATATTTTCCATTGCATTTGAATTATACGTGTGGATAAAAAAATGTAATGAAAATCTAAACTTGTTTTATCCAGCAAACCTTTAAACAAACATGTCTCATTTAAAAGGCAGTTTGCATGTCACATGTGCGTCATATTCATAATTTGTGGTTGTTTTGAAGTGCACTTAAAGAGAGTGGCATATCAGAAATATGAATGTTTTTTTTCTTCACAGAAGGCAAAAGAAATATCACCAGAGATTCATCTCTCGTGGTGGCCTACGTGTGTAAGGTCAGCAGAAATAATCTCAAATCAATATGATACAATTAATAATTATACTAACTTCAGGTATATTTTCACAGTTTACGATCATACTGTGTCTAATAGCTTATTTTCCATGCAATGTTTCTTCAGTTACACTCCAAGAAAGGGAACTTCCTGGTACTGAAAGCTAAAGAGATGGGCCTGCCGGTGTGAGTATCTGATCAGTTGTGTGTTCAGGACTGAAATATAACACACATGTGATGCACCCATATGAAAATTTTGACCGATACCAATAATTATTTATATTTGAAAGCCGATAACCGATATTTTGGCCGATTAATCTAAATCAAAATTTTTATATAATTTGAGTCTGATTACAAAAACAAAAGTCTCTCCATTAAAAGCCACATCCCAAACACACAATTATAATATCCTCATTATAATTTTATGTAGCCTATATGACAGACTTGCGCTGCACATTAACTGTATTTTCCTTTTTGAAGTGATTCCAATCATATTTCAAGCAATTCAAAACCATCATGGCACATCTGAAGTGTCTCAGCTGAGGGAAATAATCCATTATTTATCAGCTTTAATATATCAGCTAAATAACATCAGACTGATAACGATGACATTAAAAATGCACATATGTCAGCCTATACCGATATGGTGGCCGACATATTCTGCATCACTAAATATGAAAAAGAAATATTTTCTTTGCCTGTAGAGGAACAGCAGCCATCGGGCCCATAATCGAGGCTCTGAAAGCTGGGAAAACTGTCACACACGATGGAAAAGAGGTGATTCTTCAGTTCTGCACAAGTGTTGATCTGAAGACTTTGGATCTGGTTGTTCTGACTGTGCAGTGTGTGTTTCAGATCCGACCGGAAGAGCTGTGCACTCCGGCTGATCCCGGACCTGTGTTCATCGTGGTCGACTGTCCGTCGGAAGACTTCATTCAGCCACTCTGCACCAATCACATCTTACAAAGGTGAAGAAATGTCTCCCGTGAGGGGCTTTCGCACCGGAGGAACCTTTTCCTATTTCCTAGAACTATTGGTGGAAGTTCCCGGATTTTTCCGTGTTCGCACCACAGGAACTAGGAACGATTTTAGTTCTAGGAACTCCTTTTGGTGGAACTAATCTAGCTCCTTACTTCAGATTAGGGTCTAAACCAGCACTATAGGAACTATCCGTGACGTTAGTGTACGCTGATTGGCCAAATCCACACAAAACAGACACCTACAATTTTTTAAAAGTTGTGTAAACGCACAGATTATAGCCAATATATTTACTCCACAAACTAATTCTATGAACATGGGAAACAGTGATAGATGGACCTCTTAATCTTGGTCCCCTCAAAGTTGTGTTGGATTTTCTCCTCAGCGTAAAGTTTATGTATTTCTGCTCAGCTTGAGTATATAAAGTAAACGGTATATAAAAAAGGTATAAGCGTATCAACCGTGTGGTTGATATCTAGTCTAATAACATATTAGACAGGACTTTAAGACAGATCGTAAACTAATGAACACTGAGAATGCGAGCGCTGTGTGGCTCTGGCTGGTGTTCTCAGCGCCGTCAAAATAAAAGTCATAACAGCAAGCTTGGCTTACGTCACTTCAGAGTTCCTACTGGCGGTGCGAAAGCATCCAGGAAAACGTTCCTAAGGGAACCATTAGCTCTCGGGTAAGCATCCTCGTGGCTAGTAGTTCCTAGAATTACCCGGTGTGAAAGTCCCTATAGACACATATGAGGCCCACTTTCTCTTCATATGCATCTAACAGTGACAGTGTGTGTGTGTGTACATGTTTTTCTATCCTGGTGGGGACTTAAACCAATGCACACAGACTCATGGGGACTCGTGTCACTGTAGGCCTACATTGAGGTTCTAATGGGTACACATGCTTATAAATCATACAGAATGAGTTTTTTTGAAAATGTTAAACTGCAGAAAGTTTTTTGTGATGGGTAGGTTTAATGTGTGTGTGTGTTGTGTGTGTGTGTGTGTGTGTGTGTGTGTCTGTGTGAGATGGCTAGGTTAGGGGTAGGGTTAGTGTAAGGGGACAGAATATACAGTTTGTACAATATAATACCATTACGTCTATGGAGAGTCCTCACAAAGATAGTAAACCAGACGTGTGTGTGTGTGTGTAGGTATCAGAGCGGTGGATATGAGGACTCAGCGGCTCTCGTGGTCCACATGACGCCGGAGTCGGTGTTGAACACGGATCAGTACAAGAGCTGGATGGAGAGGTACAGCTGGACTCCAGTGATTGCAGGGATCTGATCGTGTGTGTGTGTGTGTGTGTGTGTGTGTGTGTGTGTGTGACGGGTCTGTTGTGTGTCAGGTTTCCCAGCAGCACGGAGCATCTGGTGATGAACGAGCAGACGTTCACGCCTCATAACGCCCGCAGTCTCAAACTCCAGACGCAGCTCAACCTCATCCATCCCGAGATCTTCCCTCAGCTCAAACTCTACAAGAGCAAAGTACGGCAACACACACACACACCTAGTGCTTTAGATGAGTTATAGATCTGGTAGATTTCACATTAACTGTTCCTGTTTCAGGAATCTTTTCTTATTTTTGGTAACACTTTATTCTACAGTGTACTTGTTACACATAACGTGTAGTTACTGTAGTAATAACTATATATTATGCATAATTACATGCAACTAAACCAAAAGCCCAATCCTACCCTAACCCTAGTAAGTTAGTTTTTTAGTTTATTTATTAACTTCTTCTTTTTTTTTGTTT
This sequence comes from Chrosomus eos, assembly GCA_036326025.1. Lineage (NCBI taxonomy): Eukaryota > Metazoa > Chordata > Actinopteri > Cypriniformes > Leuciscidae > Chrosomus > Chrosomus eos. The sequence goes on from CM070821.1 coordinate 40,981,774, forward strand.
TTTTTTACTTTTTTTTTCTCATTTAATGTTATATTCGATGCTAATTTCTAATGAAATATTGCGTAGTCTCTGTTACAGGTGGTGTGTTACAAGTGTGATTAAATAGATGGCCAATGTTGTTTTTTTATTTCATGTTTTTATATAAAATATATATAAATTGATTTTATTTAATTTATTTAGTCAATACTTTTAACAATTACTGTTTACTTTCATTTTTTTACATTTCCAATTAAATAGTCTGTTACAGGTCAGATTCATTTGATCTTTTTCATTAATTTGTCAATTATTTATTCTGGTAAATATTTAACAATTTTATCTATTTTTCTATTTTCTGTAATTTTTTGTCATTTGTAATAATTTTATATTTTATATTTTATATTTAATGTATTAATTTACTATTTTCTCTGATTTTATTTAATTTTTAATGCATTTTGTTAATGCATTTTTTGTTTAATGCATTTAATTTTGTCTGTTTTGTCTCTAGGTCAGTTTATTACCTATAGGAACTTTTTGACTATTTATTATTTGTCAAGTGTTTATTGTGATTTTGTGACATAATGTACCTTTTTTTGTTTGATTTAATGTCTTTTTCTAATTTAATTAACTATTTTAATGTCTTTTTAAATTTTTGCCCAGTATGATTTCAGTCAGTTATTAATGTGTCTGTTCTTTGGTTGTTGTAGGAGCCTCAGGCGTCTCTAAGCGTTTCCAATGTCAGAGCCGAGTGTCTGCTCAAGTTTCAGCTTCGGCCCAAACTGGAGTGGCAACGGTCAGTTCAGGTCATTGAACCACAGTGTGACGGATGGTACAACTGAACTACAGTAGTCAACATTTGAAGTGGATCAAAACCTTTCATCAAAGTTATACATGAGTTTTGAACAATACCCATTCTTATCTAACTTTGATTAAATTTTTGGATCCACTTCAAATGTTGATACTGTAGTTTTAATTGTGGTCCTCATATACCTCAAATATTTTGTTCACAAGCTTATTGTGCAAGTTAATAGTGTGAAACAAGGCAATAATTATGAGTCAATAAATGTTTACAGCTTCAACAAACCATTTCTTATGAAGTGTGTGTGTGTGTGTGTGTGTGTGTGTGTGTGGTGTGTGTGTGTGTGTGTGTGTGTGTGTGTGTGTGTGTGTGTGTGTGTGTGTGTGTGTGTGTGTGTGTGTGTGTGTGTGTGTGTGTGTGTGTGTGTGTGTGTGTGTGTGTAGAGATGCCATCCTGTCCTGTGACTCTGAGGAGTTTGCGAAGGAAGCCGCCGAAGTGCCAAACTTTCTGGAGGAAGTTGAGGAGTGCAGAAAGTTCCAGGCGGCTGCGTCCGTCTCCACATCTGGTGAGATTTCCAAAAGAGAGAGAAGGAGGGATGAAAGCATTGAATTAGAAGTGCAGAACGACAAGAACACTTCCACAGCTTGACATTTAATTTCCTCAGAGTAAAACTTTCACTCTCTACTGTATCTGTGCCAGACGCCTCAGATCCTGCAAGAGGAAATGGATTTCTATAATGGCCATAATAAAAACGGATCTCATCTATATGGAATATAACTAAAATACGTTTTTACGCTCTTATTGCAGGTGTATGTGCTGAATTAATTCAGTTTTCATATGTTTGTCGTGTTTTGTTTCCTGTGAAGGTGAGAAGTTTCCTGAGATCGTGTTTTTGGGCACCGGCTCGTCCCTGCCGATGAAGATCAGAAACGTCAGTGGGACTTTAGTGAACATCAGGTAATATTTATCAGCGGTCGATTAAGAAAGGTCATCATCAGAGAGCGTAGTTTTGAAGTACGTGCGGCTCATGCGCAAAAAACACATGCAGCAAACCCACAAGACAAATTAAGCAATCGAGACGTACATAGTTACATATTCTACAAGTGTATTAATAGGCTACAATTAACCAAGGGTCCAAGAAAAAAACCAAACAAGTAATTTAACTGAACATAAGAGCTACTTACTTGTGTAAACGCCACAATAAAATAAGAAAGTAATAAGACCCTGGTTGATGAGCGATGTTCGATAGCGAATGGTAAATAAAGACCTGTCAATCCAGTGCAAGTGCTCCAGCTGGGAAACAGTGTCTGATTGGTCTCTACTAGGTTTGGGAATCGAAATCGATTCCAATTCAGGTATTGGATACTTGTTATAAAATTCTAAATTTGATTCCTCTCATCAATTCAGCATTTCAACATGACTTTAAACAATCCAAGCGTGAGACGACTCGTGCACTGTTTTATGTGCTGCACACACATCCAAAACGTGCGCACAGAAAAGTGATTTTAATGTGATTTTAAAGCATTGAAAGCGTGAGACGACTACTGTTTTCAGTGCTGCAGGCATGTGCCGTCTCTATGATAACACTAATCAAACAACAAAAGACAAAGAGAAAATTCACTCGGTCTTGACTGAATAACTTTTTTAACTATATTTGTAATGTACATGTTATTTATAAAGTGCAACACTTTATTTCAATCGTGTCTTTGTTCAGTTGTATCTATTTGTTGCGAGTGCTAATTTTTTTTATTTGTTATTTTTTAATTACTGATTGTTTACTTGTCTTTAATAATTCTTGAAATTTATATTAGGCTAGTTGTTTTTCTATGGTATTTTTAAACCACAGGCAAACATTCCATGCGTAATTTGTTCTTTAGCCTGTTGATTTTTGTTCATGATATTCAGCTACAATTAAATGTTTTGCAATAAGACTAAATGTGAATGATATCTAAGGTTTTAAAAAAAAAAAGTACCTTATTGGAATCGAAATTCGGTAAGACTCGGTAAAATTCAAACCATACTCAACCCTATCTCTAAACATCATCCCATCCCACGATACCCAAGATCCAATTTGCATTGCTTCAACTTTCAAACGACGTTGGAAAACACTGCGTCATGATCTCGACGTGATCCGATCCCGGACGTCCTGTAGCTTTAGCCAAGCAGCTTCTAATATGTCAGCAAATTAAAAGCACATGTAAAGTCATGGTCATATTCCCCAAATTCACTGTAAAGTTTCTTCTAAGCTTTAAAACGACACATATTTTGTGTTGGTTAATCAAGTGGGTGTTAAGTAACATTATAATTTAGTTGCGTTGTCATCTATCTATCTATCTATCTATCTATCTATCTATCTATCTATCTATCTATCTATCTATCTATCTATCTATCTATCTATCTATCTATCTATTATCTATCTATCTATCTATCTATCTATCTACCTATCATTGAAGCCTTTTATGATGTTGCTATTGATGTTTTCTAAAACCAATTTCCATGAAATATTGTTGTTTTATCGTCGTTAAGTTGTTTTTAGTCCCTCTAGTTCATATTGGTCCAAACAATACTTCTTAACTGTGGTAAAGTCACAGTAACACAGTGTGTTTTATTGCTATAATATGATATCAGCGGAGTTGATTTAACGCAGAGGTGTGTCTGATCATCATCTGTGCTCCTCAGCCCATCCAGTCGCTGCTGTTGGATTGTGGGGAGGGAACGTTCGGTCAGTTGTGTCGTCATTATGGCAATGACGTGGACGAGATCCTCTCCAAGCTCTCCACCATCTTTGTGTCGCACCTGCACGCAGATCATCACACGGTGAGGCCGTCACTAACACAACAGAAGACAAAAAACAGTTTATTTGGCCATAAAGACCGCTTGACTGTACATTATCCTGCTAATTATATGGATACTTACCAAATAATTATATAAAAGATCAGTTATACAGTTAAGTATCATTATGCTCAAATATTTAACTGCAGAAACCTCTAAGAGTCAAGTCACCTTTATTTTTATATTGGTTTTTGCAATACAGACTGTTTCAAAGCAGCTTTACAGAGATAGCAGGAAAATAATGTTTGTTTCTAGAAGAAAATAGTAAGTTCAGTGATGGTTCATTTTTGTTGTAAAAAAGTTATTCATTTAGTCCAGAGCAGAATCATAGAGAGCTGAGAGATAAATGTATAAAAAGTAGGAATATTATATCAGTGTGTTTCGCCATATATCACTAGTCTGTTGACATTGCTGTGTGTTGTGTCGTCCACGCAGGGTTTGATTCAGTTGTTGTTGGAGCGAGAGAGAGCTCTGGTATGTACATTTTTCGGGTTCATTTTTTTTGTTGTTTGTGCTATGTATTATTTCACTGTTACCGTCGTCTCGTGTGTTGCAGACGAGTCTTGGTAAAGCGTTCAGTCCCGTGTTCCTGATCGCACCGGTACAGATCATGACGTGGCTGAACCAGTACCACGACCACTGCCAGCAGATCCTCAGCCAGATCATGTACCAGACCAAACTTTATTATATCTCAATGTCTATGACTCTCACAAGTGACAGTAAATGCATTATCATTTGTAAAAAAAAGTATGTACTTATCGCTTCTGTTTTTGTTCCAGTATTATCCCATCAAAGTTTTTGTTTGACGGTGCCGAGATCCCCAAAGCCAATACCAAATCCTTCATTCAGACCGTCCTGAAGAAGAATGACCTGGTCAAGGTCTGTATAGCCTATTTATGATATAGCTACAAAAAGTTATCCTTTTGGCTATGTCCAATATATATTTTAATCTTTATGCATTTGCTCGTAAATTAGTTTTAATTTATTTTATTTTGGAATCATAATTTCAAGCAAACAGCAGTTGCAAAGAAAAAAAAAGTAACTGATGATATTTTATTTAATCATATGCGCCAATGTGATGATTAATCAAACTTTATTGCTATTTAAAATATTTTTTTCTGTCTTCATGCACTTTTCAGGCTTAATGGCTGTATAAAAAGCGCATTAAAATCACAATCACAAGATCTAAAATTGTTGTTTATTTTATATCACCACACACTATTCTACATAAATCTTTCAAATATCTCCCAGCTGTACTCAGACTGACAGATTGTGATATTAATAAATATTAAAACAGTGATCTATGTTTTCGTCTCTCTCTCTCTCTCCTCTCTCCTCTCTCTCTCTCTCTCTCTCTCTCTCTCTCTCTCTCTCTCTCTCTCTCTCTCTCTCTCTCTCTCTCTCTCTCTCTCTCTCTCTCTCTCTCTCTCTCCTCTCTCCTCTCTCTCTCATATATATATATATGATTGTGTAGTTTCAGACATGTTATGTTCGTCACTGTAAGAACGCGTTTGCCTGCAGTTTGACGCATCAGTCCGGCTGGCAGCTCGTGTTCTCCGGAGACACCATGCCCTGCGAAGCCGTCGCCAATATCGGTAAAATCCACATACACACACTATAACCGCCGATGCTTTTGTGTATACACATATTACATATCATGTTATTATAAGAGGTAAAATCGACTAAAACTGGCCTTTCAAAGGTCATAGTGTTTAGAATGTATAATCCACTGATATTTTTAGTTTGTGTGTAATTATTGTCCTCAGTGATGATTCCGATGAAATTTTAATCAAAATGTAATAAAAAACAAAGTACCAGCATGATGTGTAAATAGTTCACTATGAAAGTTATGGTTTATACAATTACACTTTATAATAATGTTCCTTTTGTTAACATTAGTTAACTACATTAACACTACAAGTTATCAATAACTAATACAAAATGGTAACATTTACAATACGGTTTCATTTAATGTTAATTTCAACATTTACTAATACATTATTAAAATCAAGTTGTATTTGTTAACATTAGTTAATGCACTGTGAACTAACTTGAACAAACATTGACCAGTTGTAATTTTTATCAACTAACATTAACAAAGATGAATAGAGTAGTAAATGTATTGTTTATTGGTAGTTCATGTTAATACAATAACTAATATTAACAAATGAAACCTTATTGTAAAAAATTCTAAAGCATTTATTAGTCTTAATGTTAATTCCAGTATTTTATAATACATAATTCAAATCAAAAGTTGTATCTGTCAATAGTGTTTAATGAACCTGAACAAACAATGAACAGTTTTTTTTATATATTTTTTATTTTATTAACTAACATTAACAATGACCAATACATTAGTTACAGTATTTATTAATCTTTGTTAATGTTAGTTAATACATTTACCAAGATTAACTATAATAGGATCTTATAGTAAAATGTTACTGAAATTATTTATTCATTTTTTTGGTATGCATTTAATACAAATGTCATTGTTTCTATTGATTTTGAGCTGAAATGTGAGCCGGAAAAAGTTCTTGAGGTTTCTTGAGACACACACAAACACTGACTCATTAAGATGCACAGTTACATTTTGCATTTTACATTCTCAGTCTGAGCTGTTGGGCAAACCCTCAAAATATTCAGTCATTCAGAATCTGGTCATTAAACGCCCATCAGTCCAGATGTAGAGAGAGTCTGTAATTGCGTCTGAATCTCTATCGTGACTCACGGATCGATATGAATGAAGCCTGCGTTTAAATGCTGCTTCCCGTCTTGATCAGCGATGTAATCGATCACACAGAAACCTCTGTAATGGCTCCGGTGGGCTTTCATTCTTCCCCTCCTGAACGCTGAGATGGTTCGGTCCGCTCGGCTCATTAGGAAAGGCCTTTGTTGTCTCGGCGCTTGTTTGGCCGCTGGAGTTCTCGTGATTGATTTCTAAAGGGAGAAAATGGAGTGTGTGTTGGTGTGTGAAAGTTTGTGTGTGTTTTACAATAGGGTGAACGAGGGAACAGCATGTCAGCTGGTGTGTGTGTGTGTGTGTGTGTGTGTGTGTGTGTGTGTGTGTGTGTGTGTGTGTGTGTGTGTGTGTGTGTGTGTGTGTGTGTGTGTGTGTGTGTGTGTGTGTGTGTGTGTGTGTGTGTGTGTGTGTGTGTGTGTGTGTGTGTGTGTGTGTGTGTGTGTGTGTGTGTGTGTGTGTGTGTGTGTGTGTGTGGCGGGGAGAGAGTTTTGATTCATCTCTTGGTTTGTTCTCAGGCAAGAATGCCACACTTTTGATTCATGAAGCCACGCTGGAGGATGGGATGGAAGAAGAGGCGTTAGAGAAGAGACACAGGTAACTTGAACACCGGTTCAATGACACATTCAGATACAAGAGAAATTCAGATGATTTTTTTTTAAATGAAATTTTCTTATAATGTTTATCTTCAGCAACAAATCTCTCTTAATTGAGTTTTTCATGATTGATTCTGATACTCTGATACTGAAGTTTTATAGGCAAAAAAACACCCTCCTTAGTTCCATGTAAATGTAAAGTTTCTAACGTTGTTTTCATTGTTTCCATAAAAATATGAAGCAGCACAACTGTTTTTAACACTGATAATAATCATAAATGTTTATTGAGCATCAAATCATCGTATTAGAATGATTTCTGAAGGATCATGTGACACTGAAGACTGAAAATTCAGCTTTGAATATATGGATGAACACATTCACATTGAAAACACTTATTTTAATTTGTAATAATATTTATATAATATATTATATTTATATTATAATATAAATAAATGCAGCCTTGGTGAGCAGAAGAGAAACATTTAAAAAATGTACTCCAAACTTTTTAATCAGTATTGTGTCACGGCCGGCTCACAAGCCGCGACAAAGAAGGAGACAACACGTTGGATATTGCTCAAAAGAATAACATTTATTAAAATAAGTATAATTAAATAAGACGGAGACGAGACGTAAAGCAAGCAAACAAACAAACAGAATGCAAGACACAAATGGCACGAGAATGGGAGAGCGCGCTCCGTCACAGCTGAAGGGAACTGCTTTTAATTGCCCATCATCAGCTCCAACACAGGTGTAACTCCTTAGGCAATAATGGCATCACTCACTAACTCCATCCTGTAAACCAAACAGAAAGAAACACACAAACCACAAATATAACCCATACTGGGTTCATAACACCCTCCCCCATAGAAAAGGGTTTACACGTATGAAACCCAACCTAAACCCTTCACCCGATAACCCCCCCACATTACTGTATAACCCCAACTTCATCTTACCCCCAATGTCCTCAGCAACTACGGGCCCTGTAGAAGCAATTTAAGAGAGTAAAAGGGCAGCTAGACAAAACATTGTTCGTAAACAGTTAGGAAGAGGAAGGAACTCTAGACAGTGCGTCTGCCACCACATTGTCCGTGCCTTTGATGTGTCGAATTTCAAGGGCATATGACTGTAGGAAGAGGCACCAACGAGTCAAACGTTGATTTGGGCACCGTAAAGAGTGTAAATAAATAAGTGGATTGTGGTCAGTGTACACGACCAAAGAATCTGACACTGATCCCACATACACCTCAAAATGATGCAGGGCCCAGATCAGCGCTAAAGCCTCTTTCTCGATCACCGAATAATTTAACTGATAAGAAGAAAACTTCTTCGAAAAATAACTCACGGAACGGTGAATCCCCTCATCGTTAGCTTGTAACAATACAGCTCCCGCACCCACATTGCTAGCATCCACGCACAACCTAAAAGGGCGATCAAATCTAGGAGCTGCTAACACAGGAGTGGAAGTGAGCAGTGATTTAGCTGCCTCAAAAGCCTCCTGACAGACAGAAGTCCAGATAAAATCGGCGTTGGCCTTCAGCAAATCAGTGAGTGGGGCTACCACGGTGGAAAAATTCCTACAAAATCCCCGGTAGTAACCCACTAACCCTAAAAAACGCATCAACTCCTTTTTAGTGGAAGGAGAAGGAAATAGATCAATGGCCTCAACCTTGGCCCGAACTGGACGCACACAACCCTGTCCAACGACCTTACCCAAGTAAGTCACGGTGGCCTTGGCAAACTCACATTTGGCCAAATTGACCGTCAGACCAGCCTCAACAAAACGGGAGAAGAGATCTGCAATACGACTCAAATGCTGCTCCCATGAATCACTAAAAACCACCACATCATCCAAATAAACTGCGACTCCCTCCAATCCAAACACAACCCTATTCATAAGTCGCTGAAAAGTTGCAGGCGCATTTCTGAGACCAAAACTCATAACATTATAAGAAAATAACCCCTCAGATGTAATAAAGGAAGAGATCTCCTGAGCCCTTGGGGTCAACGGAACCTGCCAGTAGCCCTTGAGCAGATCGAACTTACTTACAAATTTCGCCGCCCCAACCCGATCAACACAATCCTCAAGACGAGGAAGTGGAAAGGAGTCTGGTTTCGTCACTTTATTTACCTTCCTATAATCGGTACAAAACCGATAAGTTCCATCAGATTTATTGACAAGCAAGCAGGGGGATGCCCAGCTGGAAAATGATGGCCGTGCAATGTCATGATCTAGCATATATTGAACTTCAGCAACCAGATGTAAAAGTTTATTTGGGGACACACGATAAAAATGTTGGCGAATGGGCTCAGCCTCCCCAACATCAATATCGTGCTCCGCCCAATGTGTACATGAAGGTACATCACCAAATAAAGAGACATGATGATTAATAAGAGCAGTCAAGTCGGCACGTTCCCTCTCTGTTAAATGGATCAACATTTTATGCACATTTTTCAGAGTCTCTGAATTTTTAAGACGTCCCAACAGCACCGTATCCTCAGGGAAAGAAACCCCTTCATCAATTACCTCTTTCAAAGAAACAGGTGAAATGCTCTCAACTACCAGTGCAGGTTTCACATCTGTTCTGGTCTCTAACGCTTCAGGACAGCGACAATAATAGGGCTTCAACAAATTAATATGACACAGCTGTGTTGACTTCCTTCTCTCTGGGGTGGCAATAAGATAATTTAAGTCATTAACTTGCTTCACCACTACATACGGACCAGTAAACCGAGCTTGAAATGGTGAGCCCTCCACAGGTAACAGAGCCAACACTTGATCACCAGGCATAAATTGTCGTTTCTCAGTTCGCCGATCGTAAATTGACTTCATACGTCCCTGCGAAGAGTGCAATTGTTCCCTTGCCATCTTTCCTGCTTCATACAATCTGCGCTTAAAGTCGTTCACATAACTTAACAAATTCTGAGGCGGTGTATCTTCAGTCCAGTTTTCGCGGAGCACAGCCAGCGGTCCCCGAACGGTGTGCCCAAACACCAAGTCATTGGGACTAAAACAAGTACTTTCCTGGCTCACCTCACGCGCTGACAACATCAACCACGGCAATCCCTGCTCCCAATCACCCCCCAGCTCTGTACAATAAGCACACAGCAAGGACTTCAGCGTCTGATGGAAACGCTCCAAAGCCCCTTGGCTTTGAGCATGATAAGCACTAGCTTTATTGTGCTTAATATGCAACAGTTTCAAAACCTGCGAAAACAAGTGAGATGTAAAATTAGAACCTTGATCACTCTGCACAATCTTTGGAATGCCAAAGATAGAAATAAATTGAGTCAAAGCCTTCACCACCGATTTTGCAGTGATTGTACGGAGGGGATAGGCCGCAGGGTACCGAGTCGATGCACACATCACAGTGAGCAAATAAATACTACCTGATTTTGATCTAGGCAGTGGGCCTACACAATCAATAATCAAGTGCTCAAAAGGTGGACTAATAGCAGGAATTGGAAACAGTGGAGCAGGTTTGATCTTCTGATTCGGCTTGCCTGTGAGTTGACAGGTATGACATGTCTTGATATACTTTGACACATCCTTCTTTAATTTAGGCCAAAAAAAATGACGAAGGATTCTATCATAAGTCTTTCTTACCCCTAAATGTCCAGCAAGTTTATCATGAGAAATCTCCAACACCAATGATCGATATTTCTCTGGAACTACCACCTGCAAGATAGGATCCCCAGCAAAGTCACTTCCATGAGGAATCCATTTCCTCACCAACATTCCATCCTGCAAAAGATAACCCTGAGCAACATGCCTAATTTCATCAGGAGACATCAAACTCTCAAACAATGTATGGAGAGAAGGATCAAGCTTCTGCTCCTGGATCAAATCAGAGGAGGAAACAGAAAAGTCATCAGGCAAGGAAAATGCTGGTCCACCCAAAGAATCAGATGTTAACCTTGGCTGTTCAGAGGTCATGGATCGAGTTACAGCACAAGCAGTAAATACCTGTGGAAAGTTCTTGTTGCTCTCATCAGGACCTGGAAGGGGAAGAGATGAAACCACAGGAGGTGAAAAGGTAACAGGCCAAACCCTACCCCCTGCCAAATTATTTCCAAGGATGATATCCACCCCCTCCACTGGTAACGATGGACGCACTCCAACCACCACTTCTCCATTCACAAGTTCAGATGACAACATCATTTTATGTAACGGGACAGATAGGATATTTAACCCAATTCCTCTAATAAGAACACTAGTCTCAGTATCACTCACAGAGGAAAATGGCAGCACATCCTGCAAAATAAAGGACTCCGATGCTCCCGTGTCCCTCAGTATCGTTACTGGAACATTTGTCTCTTTACCAACAAGGGACACGTGCCCGTAAGTAATAAAAGGTGCATAATCTCCATCCTTTAACTGGTTAACTGCTGTAGGAGATCTTTCAGAAGACAAGCTAACAGGATTCAACAATGGTGCCACAAGGCCTGCTGGTTTAACTTGAAGAGCCTTTCCTCCCTTACTCTTACCTTTAAGCACAGGGCACTCATTTTTCCAATGGCCTTTACCACGACAATAATTACAGATCAGAGATGAATCCCTGGGCATGTGATCTACTTTATCTTCAAAAATATCATCCCTTTTCTGAAATTCAAAACTACTCTTGTGCGTTAAAATATAGTCATCAGCCAACTCAGCAGCTTTAATAGTTGTTTCAGCTTTCTGCTCATTTATGTATGTTGCTATCCGAGCAGGAACAGAGTTCTTAAACTGTTCAAGCACAATTAAGTTAGTCAACTCTTCAAACGTGGTTACCTCAGATGCCATACACCAGCGGTTAAATGCAGTAGTGAGCTCTCTAGCAAACTCCACATGAGCCTCCTTTACACCCTTAGACAATGTTCTAAATTTTTGTCGGTATGCTTCTGGTACTAACTCATAAGCTTTTAAAACTGCTGCTTTAACGGCATCGTAATCGTTGTAGTCCGAGAGTGACAGGGCAGAATAAGCTTCTTGAGCCCTGCCTGTGAGCACACATTGTAAAAGCAGTGTACGTTCCTTACTAGGCCAACCTCTTGCCTCCGCTATTCGCTCAAACAATACAAAAAAGGTATCTGGGTCTCGCTCGTTAAACTTAGGCATTAACCTCAAATTTCCAGCAGTGTCAAACACTTGAGGAGCACCCTGCAAAGCATCAGTTGAACCATTTAGTCCACCTTCTCTCATTATTTCTAAGCGATATTTCTGCAGCTCAACATTAGTCTGTTCATTTCTAGTTTTCTCACGCTCTACCTCCAATTTCAAGCGTTCCTGTTCAAGCTGTAACAACAATAATCGTTCCTGCTGTTCAAAAGTTAAAGAGCCGACCTGAGGTTTAACTTGAGAGGTGGTGGCTGTATCAGACGTAGCTGTATCAGACGTTTCAAACAATACAGCCTTTTTTATTAGTCTTGTTATAAGTACCTCTCTAATTGTACTATCCTTAAACCTCTTATCTCCAAGTTCAATTTCGTAATGATCCGCAATTTCGAATAACTGATCTTTTGTACACGAATCCAGCAAACTTTCTGAAGGAGAACTAATAAACTCTTCGACTAGATTAGACATCTTTCCACCTTAAATTTACGTTACAAATAGAAAAAGTGTTTTTACAAACCACAGCAGGAGGAATAAAAGAGTTCCCTCAGTATCTAACTAACTCAACCCTATAATCTTCATGTAGTTACTGGTGAGGGGTATTTTAAGCACCAACTCCCACTAGTACGAAGAAAAGCAACCAGCACGCTGGCGACTCACTCATACCATGGATATGCACCCGAGACAACTGCTCTACTCACGGTCTCCACACAAAAATAAAAAAAATTACATTACATCCACTCGTTCCAAAAGGGAACGAGCAGCTAAACCTAACCAGGGAACACAAATATTGTTAAATATTCCTCCCACAATTGGATCTGCAAAAATCACTTACCTCCTACAAAAACCGCATGGAACAGCCAAATTACAGAGACAGCACTCCGCAAATTCCGTTGTCAAAAACAAAACCAACGCGTATTTCCTTCAAAGTACGATGTATAAACACATCCCAAACAATAGCGCTAAACAAACAATCTTACAATTTTACATTCGGTTAACCAACATGCCAATTTACTTACGAAATAACCGAACGCAAAAAAACAAAGCGCTTCCAAATCATGTCGAAATACAACTGGAATTTTCAAACACTAAAGGACGGACGAGCCCCCATTTATCACGGCCGGCTCACAAGCCGCGACAAAGAAGGAGACAACACGTTGGATATTGCTCAAAAGAATAACATTTATTAAAATAAGTATAATTAAATAAGACGGAGACGAGACGTAAAGCAAGCAAACAAACAAACAGAATGCAAGACACAAATGGCACGAGAATGGGAGAGCGCGCTCCGTCACAGCTGAAGGGAACTGCTTTTAATTGCCCATCATCAGCTCCAACACAGGTGTAACTCCTTAGGCAATAATGGCATCACTCACTAACTCCATCCTGTAAACCAAACAGAAAGAAACACACAAACCACAAATATAACCCATACTGGGTTCATAACAATTGCCTTTTCATTGTGGCACAATTTCCGCAAACATTGTTCCAATGTAATGAATGCATTTCAACTTGGCATGAATTCTCTTCCATAAATATTGCAAGTATTAATCAGCATCTCTTATCGAAAAATTCAGCTTTTGCCTTTGAGTGAAGTGAGGTTGAATTGGGCAAGTGCAAACTAACAAAACAGACATGAAGATAAACCATCTTTTGATTTGAGAGCTAAAAAACACTCAGTCGCAGGCAGAAGGAGAAAATCTTCTGAAATGAAAGTGCTCAGCTTTCCCAGAGGATAATGCGTTTCCTGACGGAGGACTCATTTAAAGTTCTGGGATTCTCCTGTTAGATGAGCATTGATTAGGTTTCTTGTCGTCCGCTGGAGCGCCGGGTCTCTGGGTGAACCGCTCCTCGTGTCACGCCTGGGGCCTTTTCCAATCGAGCAGCTGAATAACTCTGAGAACTTCTGAGTGGAATTGATTGGGGATTTTGTGGAGGTTCATTTGTGTTTCAGTGAGGAATTGATTGCCTGAGTTGCTGGAGAGTGTTGTCCAAGTCTGTGAAGCTTCGGTTTAGCTTTATCCACTGAAATGCACAGATTTGTGTTTCAAGCTTTGTAGAAAACAGTTGTGAGAATTGGGCGAGGGAAACAGGGGATTACAGCACTCTAATGGTGTCCATGCAGACTTTTCTAATGCCATTTATTGTGTAAATTGAAGTTGATGCTCAGATTCAGATACACTTCCAATGAAGTTGCATGATTGTGTCAGTGATCTTTGTTTGAATCTGAATCTGTTTCCAGCACCACGTCTCAGGCTATTGGCATGGGGATGAAGATGAACGCTGAATTCATCGTGTTGAATCACTTCAGTCAGCGGTACGCTAAGATCCCTCTCTTCAACGACGACTTCAACTGTAAAGTGGGAATCTCGTTTGACCACATGAGGGTGAGGATACACACACATAATTCTTAACTAAAATCCTGCCTTCCTTTTATTCTTACTTCCTTAGTTACTTGATACTTAAATGTTGCCATACTTCCTTATATCCTTCCTTCCTTCCTTCCTTAGTTACTTCCTGCATTACTTACACCATCAATCTGTCCTTATTTCCTTAGTTATTTTCCTCCTTACTTCCTGCATTGCTTACATCATCATTCCGTTATTACTTCCTTAGTTATTTTCATTCTTACTTACTTTGTAGTTACTTCCTGCATTTCTTCCTTAGTAATTCTCCTTCTTACTTCCTTTCATAGTTACTCCCTGCATTACTTGCATCATCATTCCTTAATTATTTTCCTCCTTCTTTTTTTAGTTACTTCCTGCATTACTTCCTTAGTTATTCTCCTTCTTACTTCCTTTCATAGTTACTTCCTGCATTACTTCCTTAGTTATTCTCCTTCTTACTTCCTTCATAGTTACTTCCTGCGTTACTTCCTTAGTTATTCTCCTTCTTACTTCCTTTCATAGTTACTTCCTGCATTACTTGCATCACCATTCCTTAATTATTTCCTCCTTCTTTTTTTAGTTACTTCCTGCATTACTTCCTTAGTTATTCTCCTTCTTACTTCCTTTCATAGTTACTCCCTGCATTACTTGCATCATCATTCCTTAATTATTTTCCTCCTTCTTTTTTTAGTTACTTCCTGCATTACTTCCTTAGTTATTCTCCTTCTTACTTCCTTTCATAGTTACTTCCTGCATTACTTCCTTAGTTATTCTCCTTCTTACTTCCTTCATAGTTACTTCCTGCGTTACTTCCTTAGTTATTCTCCTTCTTACTTCCTTTCATAGTTACTTCCTGCATTACTTGCATCACCATTCCTTAATTATTTTCCTCCTTCTTTTTTTAGTTACTTCCTGCATTACTTCCTTAGTAATTCTCCTTCTTACTTCCTTTCATAGTTACTCCCTGCATTACTTGCATCATCATTCCTTAATTATTTTCCTCCTTCTTTTTTTAGTTACTTCCTGCATTACTTCCTTAGTTATTCTCCTTCTTACTTCCTTTCATAGTTACTTCCTGCATTACTTCCTTAGTTATTCTCCTTCTTTCTTCCTTTCATAGTTACTTTCTGCATTACTTCCTTAGTTATTCTCCTTCTTACTTCCTTTCATAGTTACTTCCTGCATTACTTGCATCACAATTCCTTCCTTATTTCCTTATTTTCCTCCTTACTTCTTTTTTTAGTTACTTCCTGCATTACTTCCTTAGTTATTCTCCTTCTTACTTCCTTTCATAGTTACTTCCTGCATTACTTGCATCACCATTCCTTCCTTATTTCCTTATTTTCCTCCTTACTTCTTTTTTAGTTACTTCCTGCATTACTTCCTTAGTTATTCTCCTTCTTACTTCCTTCATAGTTACTTACTGCATTACTTCCTTCATAGTTACTTCCTGCATTACTTCCTTAGTTATTCTCCTTCTTACTTCCTTCATAGTTACTTCCTGCCTTACTTCCTTATTTATTCTCCTTCTTACTTCTTTTTTTTAGTTACTTCCTGCATTACTTCCTTAGTTATTCTTCTTCTTACTTCCTTTCATAGTTACTTCCTGCATTACTTCCTTATTTATTCTCCTTCTTACTTCTTTTTTTAGTTACTTCCTGCATTACTTCCTTAGTTATTCTCCTTCTTACTTCCTTTCATAGTTACTTCCTGCATTACTTCCTTATTTATTCTCCTTCTTACTTCCTTTCATAGTTACTTCCTTATGTCCTTAGTTATTTTCCTCCTTACTTCCTGCATGACTTGCATCATTCCTTCCTTATTTGCTTAGTTGTTTTCCTCCTTACTTCCTTTTTTTAGTTACTTCCTGCATTACTTGCATCATCATTCCTTCATTATTGCTAGTTATTTTCCTCCTCCTTCTTTTTCCTTAGTTATTTCCTTATTTACTTCAATCCTTCCTTACATCTTTCGTTTCTTACTGTTACTTCCTCCACCTTCGTTCATTCAATCCTTTCTTAGTTATTTCCTTCCTTACTTGCACCCTTCTTTCTCAGTTACATCAAACATTACTTATATTCTTATGTTGTCTTCCTTTTTAATTGTCCTTACAATCTGAAAGGAAGTAACTAAGGAAGGTATGATGTAAACAATTATGCCTAAATCATTCTTTCCTTAGTTTGTTCTTTTCATCCTTCTTTCCCTTTACACCTCCTACTTTTGTACCCAACTTTTTAGTTGACAAATGTTGCACAAGCAAAGTTGAAGTAATATTCCATCGTGAATCAAATGATGTGTTCTCTCAGATTCGATTTGGAGATTTCCAGATGCTTCCGCGGCTCATTCGGCCTCTGAAGGCGTTGTTTGCGGAGGAGATTGAAGAGATGGAGGAGAGGAGAGAAAAGAGAGAGATGAAGAAGAGCACTGAGCCTCCGTCTAACGGAGAGTCCGGAGCGAGCTGCCAACAGGAAGAGACGAGCCGAGGTGCCAAGAGAGAGCAAGATGACCTCAACCAAGAAGCAGCTGTCAAACGACTCAAGGCAAACTGATGGCCAATCTCTCCGGCTGAGGGTTACATCAGCTCAACCTATCAGAAGACAGGCTGGGGGAAACCGAACCAGTCGGCTATGAACTTAAAATGTATATCATAAAATCCATGTTGGGTAGAAGTCCAGCTGAGTGAGATTAAAGCAGCTGGAGATTAATCCGAGTTACTCTGAAATACAGTGTGTCGGTTCCTGACTGGGATCAGAAGTGAAATCTGTCCCGCTGCTATTGATTCTGCTTTAGGCATGACCATGGGGAAAAGTGGTGGGAAAGTACACTACCTAGAATTTTTTTGGAATGTTTGCCATTTTAATTTTAACCTGAAACAGAAACTTTTCAGCACTGAAGAAAGACATTACGTTTGTTAGTTATGGAGAATTTCACTTCAGTTTGAATCAGGCAGGTTTTGTTTTTGCGAGTAAACTGAGTGCAGTGGTGTGTGAAAATGGCACTTGTACATTTTCTCTATGTAATTTTATTTTATGCACATGAAATGGCTGATCAGCTTTTCTAATTATTTTAGGGAAATAAATATAAACCTGGATAACTATTTGTCATTATTATATTTTTTTATTTATCCCTCCCCCTTAATATTTTCTTTAGAAAAATAAATACTGAGTAATGAGTATTATTATATGAATAGCTTGAAATTTATTTTTTAGGGTGAATATAGAATATAAATTTCATTAAAGCTATAAAATATACATTTAAAATCCATATAGTTGGTTTGGTATAAATGCCTAAATTATGTTGGGCATAAATATGATTTATCATTGTTTTTTTCTGGTCATGTGATTGCTGATGACACATATGAAGTTAGAAATAGAGTATCATCTTTCAGCTACAGACCATTTGTTTATGATAAAGATTTGAAATGGTGTATTAAACATAAAACAGCTGATGTTCTAAGTTTAAAATAGAGCTGAGAGACGAAGGAAGAGGCAAAAATGTGTTTTTTCACAACTGGGACGTTGGGCTGTTAGTCAATACAAAATGGTTTTTGCCTTTTAACTTCCATAAAGTACCCTAACATTTTAGGGTGAAAAAAAATGTAGGCCGAGATGACACTTTTTTTTTTTTTTTTTTTACAATCCAATCAATCTATTCACAATACATAAAATCTAGGCCTATGTATTGTGAATAGATTGGATGATATTACAGTTATTACATTTTGACCTTAATAACTTTAATTGCTGAATAATTCATAAGACTAGGAGGGTGTAATTAAGTTGACATTAAATAATAACAGAAACCACTGGGACAGATGCAGGACTAAGCTTAATCATAACACAAGACAAAGACTGCATCATCATTTTTTTCCCAATGGGAACTGATGAAGCTGTCACTAAAGTAGATTGTGCAGTCAACTAACAAAGCTTGTGATTTAATGTCACGTCTCTGGGTTTGATGGTTACTCTGTCATTAAGTGCTTCCCAACAGGAAGACATGTTTGCTTTGCCGTTTTATGTGTCGTGCACTATCTTGACATCTAATCAGATTTCGCCTCTGAAAAATAAACTGAAGGGATATAGCTCAAAGACATGAAAAATTAAACGATGTCTGTTGCTTCTGTCTGATACTGGTATCAGTTTATTACACAAAACCCAAATGTGTCTGATCTTGTCGACGGCGTGCTTCGCCCCGGTGTTCACTAGAAGAGTGGTTTTGATCTAATATTCATCATAGCGGTTCAAATGAAGTTTGCTTTGCTGTGAATTCTATTACAGTGGGAATTATCTACAAGATTTTTCATAGGCTTTTTTTTTCTTTCAATGAAAAACAAAACTTTTAATTGACAGACTAATGCTGTGGCTTCTCTGAGGCTCATTAATTTCTGTATCTTTTGGTCGTCTTCATATAGGACTCTTGAAAACAAACGTAGGAATCAGGATCCATAAAATGCTATTGCTGTTTTTGTTTTACATATGTATGAATTCTAAAAGAAATGTTCTGGATTCATTAAAAAAAGTTATGTTAACATCAGGTCATGGGCCAAAGACTATGGCATCAATTACCACAGAATATAATTATGATGTTTACAGTAATGTGCTAATGTTAATCTATGGGGCAAATGTGAGGTAAACGCAGACACACAGCTCTTGTTTTTGTTTAATCACTTATTTTTGTACAGAATTCATTTAGACAGTAATTTTCGAATCTTGGTGGGTCTACTTTTCTATGCGGGGTAACGTTTCTTTCTGGTATCCTTGCACATATACACAGCAGTTATTTATTTATTTATTACTTCGTCTAAAAAAAAGTAGCATGTAGCTGATTTAATCACATTCATACACGCATATTAAAAACGGAATGTTTGTTCATCCCACTGTAAAGTCTTGCCTCTTGAATTTCCGTTGTAAACACGCGCGTGGTCACACCACCGGAAGATAACGTTGTTTACGAAATTGTGTTCAGTCAGTATCGTGCCGCGCTTTTAATTTTAGATTTATAATTTGATTGGCGGTTTTTAGTTTTTCGAGCTAAAAAAAAAACATTATCAAGGTGATTCCAGCTATATATTTTCTCTGTCGTTGAAGTCGTGGTGTTGCTGAATGACTCCGATTCTTTTAGTTCGAGTAAAAATATGGTTTGTTTTTTGGTGTGAACAGGCCTTAATTGTCCTCTCCATCACCTCCCAGTTTTGTAGTTAATTTTTCTTCTTCAAAAGGTATTTATTCCTCAGATATTTGCACAATGTTGTATTTACCTCAATGAGCTTTCCTGTCGCCTTTTGCTAATTGTTCATAAGATTCCTTCGGTCTGGACGCATTTTCTTCTTCCACCACTGGAGGTCGCAATTTCCTCATAAATTACACTCAACGTTTCCCACTCCTTGCCTACCTCTGAATGAAGAACCAATTATTGATGAACTATAGACTTGATGAAGATGATTACAAAGTCAGGTCATTGGCTATCTATTAATTAGATAAGTCACTTCTCAAAACCCCACTGGAGTGATAGTAGGACCACAGACGTTTTTTTTTTTTTAATTAACTGGAACGTCTTTGAGACCAGAACAATCTTTCGTTGTAAACTGATCTCGTCATTAACAGGACAGATGTCCCTGTTGTCCAATAGAGAATTCATCGCTCCTGGTAAGTAAGTGTAACAGATGTTTTATTTACCATGACAATCCCACTGGACAAACCTCAGGTTTTAATGGAAGAAAAGCCGGTTCTGTGTTAGTAAAATAGGCACCACACTGTCCCTTTAAACCTGTTGGACTCATAAGAGGTATTGGGGTCTGGTTTCGACATAACACTGATGCATCTAGTTAAAAATATTCATGTATTTGCCGCAGACATTCAGGCTCAGTTTTTCCGGTTGCTGGTCTTCCAGATGTTATGTTGTGTCTTTCTCCCTTCATTCAGGATGTGTTGTGTTGTGTTGTGCTGTGTTTTTTTTTAGGGGGCACAACCCCATCATCCTAGTCTCGCGAGTGATCGGCTGCGTGTTGTTCATATAAAAGCATATGCGTGTATCTCCCGCCGCTGTGATGCAGCTCTTCTCTTATGCAGGTGCGTTTTCTCAGCATCTCTCTTTTCAGTAGGTATTTGTGGATGTGGGTTTGGCCCCTGAAGGGATCCTTTGCTAAATTCAGTTTCATGAATCTCAGCTCTACTCTTCTCTGCTCAAATGTTGCTCTATCATCGCTCTCGAAACTTATGTTTTGTTTCAACTTGTTTCAAGTATCAACATTGTCTCAGCTATTCCTTTTAGTCGTTTTCATGGATCCGTGTGAATGGGGATCGTTTTGACAATGGTGTCGCCTGTATGCAGAAAAGTCGAAGGGAAGACTTATCCGTTTTAAGCATATCATTGTCGTTTAAACGTACCCTTAGACTTTATTCAATTAAAACGGACAAAAATGAGTCGCTAGTTGTCATCCAGTAAGAAGAGTATAGAGAAATAAAATTGATGTGGAGCTCCTCAGATCTCTTGTTGATGAGAAATGTTTGAGTTCACATTGAGATCTTGCGTTTTGATTGTAGACTTCTGTATTTTAACAACTAGGAGAAAATGAGATTACTTGGGTCTTTTTGTTTCAGGAGAAACAAGTCTCGGTAAAATCTTGGAGAAACAAACAAGACTTTAAAGATATATCATTTATGATTTTTTTATTTCCATTTTGAGTGTTTCTGGAGCTTATCGGATGAAGGGTTTATTGCTCAGGAGACTTAATAGCAGGGTTTGTACAAGGTGCCCATATATTTGAAGTACTTGAAATCATTTGAGTTTGAAGGAAAACAATTTATTTGTCATAGTATCCTTTCACTAGTTAAAGTTACCACAGTTGTGGCATCTGCTGCACTTTATTTGTACCATTTTGTTTTATTGGTTTATTTTTGTTTATCTATTTACCTTTTTAGATTTTGAAAGATAATATGGATATTGTTTGATAAGTGAGATCTCTGATTGAAGTCCTTGAAAACCAAAAAAGTAGTGCTTGAAAATTCCTTGAAAGTCCTGGAATTTCATTTTACAGTATCTATACGAACCCTGTAGAATTCTCATTATTATGAATTCTCAGTTATTATGTCTCAGAAACATCTCAGATGTTTCTGGTAAATCTGTTTTAGGAAATGTAGACGGCAGCTCATAATCTGATTTTGAGAGAATTCATATTGAAATCTCTGACTTTTGATTGCAGGTTTTGGTATCTTGGCAGATCTGAGAACAGTTCGAGAAATCAGTGAGACCACTTCTGAAACTCTAGAGGAGACAGTTTTTGTAGCAGGAGAAACATCTAAGGAAGATGGAACTTCAGCATTTCCATTTGCAATACATTTAATCTCATATGTGTCTAGTGGAAACCATTGAGATTTCATTTGTGATATTCTCTTTTCTCGTGTATTATGTTACGGTCTCTTCCCAGAGGAGGATGTAATTGCTCTATAGTTGCTCTTTCATATCTCAGGTGACTTTAATGGTGTTCTTAGTGTAAACTTTAACTATAATGCATGAACTTTAGATGTTACTCCTAAACGTCCTTTGGAGAAGTAAAAAATTGCGTAGCTCTGATCATTTAGTATTGGAAGAACCTGAGAAATGTTTGAGTTCATATTGAGATCTTTACGGTTTTAATTGCAGATTTGACCATTTTTGCAGTTTGAGATGATGAAATTACCTCGAGGAAACACCTGAGAAGCAGGAGACTCTTGCAAATATCCTAATTTTCTCTCTATTCTCTTTTGTGTCTAAAAGCAACAGTCGAGAAGTTAAAGAGAAGTTTGATCAGTCTTTCTCTTATGTAATGCCTCTTTCTTTTCTCTGTCTGTCTGTCGCTCTGTCTATCGTTCTCCCCATCATTCTTCCGTTCGGTTGTTCCGTCTATTGTTCTATCCATCTATCTATCCATTGTTCTCTCTGTAGTTTTCTCTATCATTCGTTCTATCTATCATTCTTTGTCATTCTTCTTTTCAGTCCATCCATCTATTGTCCTTGCGTTTGTTCTGTCTATTATTGTTTCTCGTTCTATCTTTCTTCAGTTCTTTCATTCTGTCATTCAATTGTTGTCTGTAATTCTATGTCATTATTTTGTTCTGTCATTTTATTGTTCTGTCCATCATTCTAGTTGTTATTGCTCAGTTTGCAGCTTTCAAATCAAATATGTTGCAGCTTTGGCGTCATGATGTTTGAGCGCGTGATCCTCGAGAACCAATGACGTTTGATGCTAATGACATCAAATCTGCGTAAATTTGATTTGAGAGCTCCATAATGATTTGCATGAATGATTTGATTTGAGAGTCTGTCTGTCTGTCTCGTTCTGTCCATCGTTCTTTCTAGATGTTGTTCTGTCTATCGTCTCATCCTATCATTTGTTTGTCCCGTCTATCGTTATCTGTCTTTTGTTCTGTTTATCATTCTCCTTCTATCGTTCTTCAGTTCTATCATTCTTGTTTCCTTCTGTCTCATTTCATTCTGTCGTTCTATTGTTCTGTCTGTCATTCTTATTTTGTATCGTTTCGTTCTATTCTGTCATTCTTTCATTCCATCTCATTATTTTGTTCTGTCGTTTTATTGTTCTGTCCGTCAATCTAGTTGTTATTGCTCAGTTTGCAGCTTTCAAATCAAGTCGTTGTCATCCTATCCTTCTTCCGTTTGTTCTGTCTATTCTATCCACCCATCTATCCATTGTTCTCTCTATCTGTAGTTCTGTCTATCATTTGTTCTATCTATCATTCTGTCTGTCATTCGTCTGTTCCATCAATCCATCCGAGCGCGAGATCTTCGACCAATGATGTTTGATGCTAATGACATCAAACCTGCGCAAATTCGATTAGAGAGCTCCATAATGATTTGCATGAGGGTCAATAATAATTTAAGTTTCAACACCATCGGATGGCTTCAGAAGACTTGAAATTTAGCATCATGACAGATGTGGAAAAGAGCTGTTTAAAGAAATTACAATATACCATTTTGGAACAACACGAGGGTGAGTAAATAATGACAGAATTCAAACTCCATTTAATTGTTTTAAGAGAAACGACTGAGAAATTAAAGCAATCTAATGTGTGGTTTCATTTGCTTTCAGAGTTGCACAAACACTCAAGCAGGTAAAAGAGTCGGTGACCGGCCTAATGGACTCTGTGATTCTGCCCAATGTGAAATGTGTTTCATATTTCTGGTGATTATAGAGTTCTTTAAAACCTGTCAGACATTGTCTGCTCACCTCTGTTCTGTTTCTCTTTCTCAGTGGAAAGTTGAGCGGGCATTGATG
This sequence comes from Chrosomus eos, assembly GCA_036326025.1. Lineage (NCBI taxonomy): Eukaryota > Metazoa > Chordata > Actinopteri > Cypriniformes > Leuciscidae > Chrosomus > Chrosomus eos. The sequence goes on from CM070821.1 coordinate 41,005,461, forward strand.
TGGACGCACTCGTGTGTGTGCGTGTGTGTGTGTGATTACACCGGATATCAACGTCTAATTCCACAGCACTTCAGCTCACTTGGACAGGCCGGTAATTGCTGGTAGACTCCTAAAACTACCTGACCTGTCCGTCAGATACAGATCAGCGTCAAACTGGAGACACGTCACACTTCTGCTCGCTGGAATCTCAGTCTTGTTCCTGAGAAAAGACAGACTCATCACAGAAGAGCGAGCGAAACCAATGCAGGCAGGTCTTTGATAGCTTAGCAAGTACGTGAATATGGCCTTTCTTGGAGGTTTAAAGACGCAGACCATAGACTGTAAAAAAAGATGGGTGACGCCTCTTCACTCTCTTCCATTTGTGAAGCTGCCAAATTCCTGATATGGCGCTGACATCTTGAGCTGATTTGGGACCCGATTCTGTGCATAAGTGAAGTCAAGTCACCTTCATTTATATAGCGCTTTTAACAATATAGATTGTTTCAAAGCAGCTTTACAGTGATAATAGGGAATTAAAGTAACAGGGAATTTATTTGGGCTTTACAGCCGCTCTATATTAAATTTATTGTCCAGCTAAAGTTAGTTTAGATCGATTCACTTCCGTTGCAAAGATCATTAGTTATTAACTTAGGGGTCGCTAATACGACACCGTTCTAACAGAAAACCCTTCATGTGCTCCGACCCGCTCATTCGCACAACAACAGTGCCAACAGTGAGAACGCAAACCTTGAAATAGGTTCTAATGTGCATGCATTGAACATTTTTGAAAAACGCTTGTAAAAAAGTAGTGAAAGGTCACACTCCCGCAGAAACGGTTAGTACAAAGTTTACTGTGCGAAATAAACAGTTATGGACATGTACAAAATAAAGCTGAAGCTCCAATCTTCTCCCGAAAATAAAAAAAAAAGTATGTTGGTGCCTCAGTTTAGAGAAGCTGTCAATCATGTCATCACATTCCCATTTTTATACCATCAAATAATGAACAAAGACCAAACTTATAATACTTGCACTTAAAGGTGCTCTAAGCGATGTCACGCGTTTTTAAGGCCAAAACATTTTTTTGTCACATACAGCAAACATCTCCTCACTATCCGCTGGCTGCCTGTCCCCTGAACACACTGTAAAAAAACGCGGTCTCTGCAGACACCCCAGGCTCCACAAACGGCTACAAAAACAAACTCTAGCGACCCGCTCCACGAAACATAACAAACCGTTCCAGCCAATAACCGACAAGAAGGGTTTGGGGGTGGGTTTGAGGGGTTAGTGCGCCGATGAGGAGGAGGGAGGGTCTAGCTAGCCTCCGTTTTGTTTGACAATAGTTCGAGCGTCAACAAGAAGTGATGTCTCCCAGGATCGCTTAGAGAACCTTTAAATCAGCATAATAAAACTACCTAAAATGTCATAATACATCTTTGGAAAACATTTATTTGAAGTGTAATTTGATTGTTTAGTTTCCATCGCGTCCATTAGACTTCATGGGGAGGTGGGTTTATGAGCTATACTGGGACCAGGGCATGCGTTGTGTTACGGGCGGCATGGCGGAGGAGGACATTAGTATTCGGGATGGTTGTGCGGGTCGCTCCCTTGTTCCCGCAGCAGGCAGGTTTGTATTAGCAGCCTGTCGAGAAGCAAACCTCATCTCTGGGGAGCGAGGCGAGACCAGATGCCCTGCTGGAGCTGCATGTGAAATCAGCCTCGTTCTGCTGTGGATCACAGCGCGCGGATCTGCTCGACGTCTCAGTGCAGGAATGACCTGCAACTGCAGAGAGAGAGAGAGAGAGAGAGAGAGAGAGAGAGACAGACAGAGAGAGAGAGGCCAGAGTGTGTGAGTTTAGGATGTGCTTGATGTTTCGGTACTGAACACACTGCACTGAGACTCAGAGCTTCTGACTCAAAACACTCTAAACTGTGAAAGCAGAAGCATTTATCTACCATTTCATCTGTAGCATCCAGCTATCTATCGGTCCATCTATCTATCTGTCTATCCATTGTTATCTCCTTCGTTCTCTCTAGCCCTCATTCTGTCTATCGTTCTCACCCTATCATTCCTTCGTTCGGTTCTGTCTATTCTATAAATCCATATATCCATGGATTTCTATTGTCTTTCTGTCCATTCCGTCTATCGTTTCTCGCTCTATAATTATTTTGTTCTGTCGTTCCATCCATCCATCAATCTATACATCCTTCCACCCATTGTCCTGGCTGCTGTTCTCTCTGATCTGTTCTATTTATCTGTCGTTCTTTCATGTCATTCTATTGTTCTATCATTCTTTCATTCTATCTATCATTCTTTTGTTTAGTTTATAATTCTCTCAGTCTGTCTAACATCTCATTATATCATTATTTTGTTTTGTTCTGTCTATATTCTATCATTCTGATTATACAATCTATTGTTGTCTATTATTCTCTTGATAATTATTTCATTTTGCCGTTCTGTCTATCATTCTCTCATTCAGTCTATCATTATTATTATTATTATTATTTCATTCTATTGTTCTGTCTCATTTTATCTCATTTCATTCTGTCATTGTCTATCATTCTCTCATTTTGTTGTTCTGTCTATCATTCTCATTTGATCTCATTTCGTTCTGTTGTTCTGTCTATCATTCTATCATTATTTTTGTCATTCTGTCTATCATTCACATTCTATCTATCATTTAGTTTCGTCGTTGTCTATATTCTCTGATTCGATTCATCATTTCATTCTGTCATTCTATTTTTCTCTCATTCTGTCTATCATTATTTTATTTTGTCTTTCGGTCTATCATTCTCTCATTCTGTTTATCATTATTTAGTTTTGTCATTCTGTCTATCATTCTATCGATTATTATTTTGTTCTGTCGTTCTATTGTTTTATCTATCATTCTCTCATTCGGTCTCATTATTTCGTTCTATTGTTCTGTCTATCATTCTCATTCTATTTATCATTATTTTGTTCTGTCGTTCATTATTTCATTCTGTCATTCTATTGTTCTGTCTATCATTCTCTCATTCTATCTATCATTTTTTGTTCTATTCTGTCTATCATTCTCTCATTATATCTATCATTATTTCATTCTGTTGTTCTATTGTACTGTTGTTCAGGTTTAATGACTTTTGAATTAACTCTATGGCTCCCTTGCGTACAGACACAAGTAACTCGAGAACACGTTAATGTATGTACAACAGGGCCGCATACTGCAATGCATTGGCCAAATATTTATATATCTGCATTTGCATACTTTTGTAGAGTATATTTCTGAATTCAGACTGCAAAATCAATCCCTAATTTAAACCCCAGACTTGTTAAAATGTTACAATTTTGAATGTTAAAAGCAGATCGAGCTTGAATGTTTTACTTGAAACTATTTTTAAAATCCCAGACTGCCTGGAGAGAACAGTCAATACATGCTGCGCGTCCATGATTCCCTAAAGAGCACTCGCTCTGAACCCTGGATCCCTGCGTAGTCTAAATCAAAGCAAGACTTTTTGTTTAACACCAATAGACTTGTCATTTAAAAAAAAAAAAAAAAAAACTTTTGTCCAAAGTGACTAACAAAATGTAGAGAGTGCAACCAATCCAGTTTAAACTGAAGTTTATCTGGGACAGTCAATCTAAAGATTAAGGATTCTGCCTGCATTTCTATTTGCATACTTCAATTCAATAGGGAGGCCTGTTTTAGTATATACCATGTTAAAACAGCAGAATAAACTAGCATAAAGTGATTTCCTGGTCTTAGCTAGGCGTCAAGCTGGTCTAGTTTAACGTTTTTAGTGTGTTGATAGCTGATCAAGATGGGAAACTAGCTAGAAACCAACTAAAACTGACAAACCACATTTTTTTCCAGCACATGTTTGAAGCTGTTTTTTATTTCAGATTGGTTGTATGCATGCAATATTGAGACCTACTATAATGCCATCACAATGTTTTGGTCCTGGTTAGAATTTGCATGATGCCAAACTCCTCTTCTGTCGCACAAGTGGTTGTGGGTAATATTAGCCCTAAATACATGCACAGATATTTACTACTGTAGTACACCGTCTTGGTGCTTTTGACATACTACAGTAGTCAACATTTAAAGTGGATTAAAAAAGACAAGAACGGGTATTGTTCAAAATCCATATATATCTTTAATGAAAGGTTTTGATCAAATGTTGACATAGTATTTTCAATGTGCTATGATTTGGGATACTCTAATCTGAATCTCGCAATCGGATACCATGTGCATTGAGATGTTATTTGGTTTTAACTACAGGAAGCAGGTCTGAAGTCAATGTTCTGCAGTGTTGGTTAAGGACTGCCATTAAACTGTCTTAAGCTGAAGATCGTTAATTTAAACAATCTTTTGCAGGCTCAGAAACTTTGGCTAATCCTCCACTCGTTATAGAGAGAGAGCCTTGTTTCATATTGGTTCTCTCTCACTGGTTTGCTTCATCAGCGTTTCAGGGCTCCACTGAGACACGTTCCTCTCGGTCTCTCTGAAATAATTGCTTTCAAGCCCACCGTTTTGTAAGACAGAGAGTGCAAGAAATCCAGACTTTTAAAGTGCCCTCAAAACTCATGATGGAAAACATACTTTGTTCTGTGCTTTAATTAAGCCTTTTACAATTACCCTGTTTTCTTGCGTTCAAATGAACCCAAACTTTTACAAGTCAGTTATCGTAGTTAAATTAGTGGCATGTATAAATAAATCATATTTAGCCTACTTTTGTTTATACAGTAGTCAACATTTGAAGCTAAAAAAGTTCATCAAAGTTGTCGTAAGACAAGAACGGGCATTGTTCAAAATTGAATGATAAAAAGGTTTTGATCCACTTCAAATTTTGTATTTTGCATTAGTAGTTGCATGGAAATCATAACTCTATTAAACCTGAGCGAATAAGTTTATGTGGTGTATGTCAAGACGGTTGTCACCTGTCGTTGTCTGATGACCTGGATGGATTGGATGATGTGATCCGTAATGCTTTAGTTTCTCACTTTGAGAATTAGTGACCCCTATGAGCCTTTCAGCAAAACACTTGTTCTCTATCTGTGTTTCTTTCTCTCTCTGTGTCTTCAGGATTCTCCTCTCATCTCCAACTGGATCTATCAGACTTCAATGTTTTATTCCCTTTTTTGGAAAGGCAAGATTTTGAAGGAGCGCTGGTGATTACCTGGCTTCTCTCCGAAGATTATTATGCACTTGGAAACAGGTGCTTTTACTTAGTGTGATGAGAAAATAATGGAAATTTGTACATCTTAATGGCCAGAGAACTGTTTAATTCTGAAGTTTGATATCATGGTTTCAAGAGGTGCAAGAAAAGATAGAGATAATTAAAGAAGAACGAGTGGAGAGTTAATAAAAAGCATATCATAATGGTCCTCGGATGAGCATGTGTGGGTGAGAAAGGTCACTGCTCAGTTTTATTATGAAAATTATGACTTTCTGAGGCTCCAAACCACAAAGTGAGTGTGGCAAAGGTTCATTTTAATGAAACTGGCAATATTCTCAGAGCTAACAGTAAACCAGCCATCAGCTTTAGTTTCAATGTCATTGATTTGTCAGAATCGATGGTATCCCGCTATCGTCGGCTCACTGCAATCTCTCGCTGCCCTTCACAGCGGTAGAGCTACTCAAAAACAGCCGTGTTGATTTTAAACTCTTCAATAAAACATCGAGTCTGTGTTTGACTAATCTGTAGCACAACCGTTGTGTGTCTTTAGAGCTAGCGGCATCAGAGATAAAGCTTCTAAAAGTGTAAAAAAGAGAAATAGTCCAGTGCGTCCATTGTTTCAACCAAAATCACATCATAATTGCACATTTTTTACACTCTTATTAAAAATAAGGGTATTTATTGGCATTGATGGTTCCATGAAGAACCTTTAACATCCCTAAAATCTTTCCATTCCACAAAAGGTTCTTCTTTATAGTGGGAAAAGGTTCTTGGAACTCAAAAAATTTGACTTTTTTTTTTTTTTTACTTTAGAAGTAAAAAAATTGTTGTTTATGGAAGTTTGTTTCCACCACAGAATAAAAAATAAAAAAAGTAATTGCGACTATCTCACAATTCTGACTTTATTTCTCACAACGATAAAGTCAGAATTGCCAACCCGATCTCACGACCAATTAGTACGAATTTGTCGTGAGAAATTTGCACTCGTACCAATTCGTACGAATTTGTACGAGTGGCTAATTCGTAACAATTCATACGACCTGACTCGTACGAATTTATACGAATTTGTAGGATTTTTGCTAAATCGTACATATTTTACGAATTCCAAATTCGTATGAATTCATACGAATGACCTACCCCTGACCCCGCCCCTAAACCTACCCATCACGTGGGTTTAGACAAATCGTACGAATCCGTACGAGTGAGGTCGTATGAATTCGTACGAATTAGCCACATTTTAATCACTCGTACAAATTCGTACGAATTGGTCGTGAGATAGCGTTGGAATTGCATGTTATTAACTCGCAATTGCGAGAAATTTGACTTCTTTTCTTAGAATTGCATGTTTATATCTCGGAATTCTGAGTTTATAACATGCAGTTGGGAGATATAAAGTCAGAATTAAGAGATCCACGTGATGACGTATTGACGTAGTGTGTAGTGTGTGTGTGCGTTGGGTGCGAAAATTCAAAATGGCAGCGCGCCGCTGCTAGAAAAAAGATAACAAACTTTTTTTATTTTTATTTTTTTTCTCTTCTCTCTCTCGTTTTTTCTGTAACAACATCACCCGCTTTAAACCTAATTCAAAACCTGGATTTCAACTCGGACCTGGACCAACTGGAGGATTACATTGACCATCAATTCAACAGACTTTGTACAATGGGCAGATCACGCAAAGCCAAAAAACCACGCACTTCGGATTCTCCCTTATCAACCGATTCACCGCCGTCACCAACATCACCAGCATCCACTCCTACCAAAACAAACTGCTGTTCCGACATACTTTTTTCAATCAACGAGCGCTTATCTCACTTGGATTCTAGACTCTCACTAATCGAAGTACTGCACAAAGAATTTCAAAACCTCCGCCATAGCCTGGAATACAGTCAACAACAAGTCGATTCGCTCACAGAAGAAAACAAATCACTGAAAAGCTCCGTGGACACACTCACTACAACACTTTCCACTGTAATCACTCAACTTACCTCCGTCATCGCTGAGAACAAAGCCATGCAAGAAACCATCCTGGATATACAGTCACGAAGTATGAGAGACAATCTAATCTTCTCCGGCATTCCCGAATCATCCACCGAAGATCCCGAAAAATCTATTAAGGACTTCATGGTTAACCAGCTCAAACTTACACCAGAGACTGTAGAGCACATCACTTTCCATCGCGTTCACCGTTTAGGACAGAAACCCATCAACTCCACCCGTTCCCGGCCCATCATCGCCAAATTTGAACATTTCAAGCAAAAAGTACTGGTTCAGCGACAAGGACGGCAGCTCAAAGGGACTCATTACGGACTCAACGACCAATATCCACAAGAGATCATCCGATTTTCCCCATCCGCAAGACAATGATCAGTCAAGGTAAAAAAGCAATCATCACAGTGGACAAATTATATATTGATGGACAATTGTTTAGAGACAAAGACACTACTCCCTGGCTTTACTGATTATTGAAACTAGCAATGTAACATTTCCAATCCGTTTATGCTCAATTTATATTCAATTCATAATCTTTAATCTTTTAATTACCGGTAAACCACTCGCACCACGCACACACATTGTATTCTAAATGCACCTAAATAGCCTTGCTCACTGTTTATATGTTCTGTTGTTGGTTATAGGTATCTATGTTTTCCCTGTTTTATTTGTCATTTTGTGTTATAGATTTCACACACACACACACACACCCACACACACACACACACACACACACACACACACACACACACACACACACACACACACACACACACACACACACACACACACACACACACACACACACACACACACACACACACAGACTTATACTCACACAAGGTAACCATGAAATATACATTATAGTTTCATGCAATTAAAATTCTTAACTTGGAATATTCGAGGAGTTGGTTCACAAACAAAAAAAAATAAAGTTTTAAATTACCTAAAAAATACACAAGCAGATATATGTCTAATACAGGTAACACACCTCTCACAATATACACAAAACAGCTTAAAAACTACACATTTTAACCACTGTTTTTCCTCCTACTATAATTCAAAACAAAGAGGAGTATGCATCTTAATAAACAAAAAAATACAGTTTAACCACCATACAACCATTTCAGATCCTGAAAGCCGTTTTATCATTATTAACATTTCAATCAACAATAATCCAATTACAATTGGCAACATTTATGGACCAAACTCTGATGATTCCTCCTTCTTTGCAAATTTTTTTTCCTCTCTTTCAAACATTTCCAACGGTCCAATAATTATAGGGGAGACTATAACACTGTAATCAATCCATCATTTGACAGGTCAAAACATACAGGAAAATCTTGCCAGTCCTCTAAAACAATAAAACAGTTCATGAGTGATTTTGGTCTTGGTGATGGTTGGAGGCTACAACACCCACTCGCTAGAGAATACACCTTTTATTCTAATGTCCACCAAACCTACTCCCGCATTGATTTCTTTCTAACCAGTAATTCAATCATACCAAATATCTTAGAAACCAAAATACATCCGATCATTATTAGTGACCACTCTCCAGTAACTCTGACATGGAATCTATCTGCAATACCAAAGCACCGCACCAGATGGCGTTTTAATACATCACTCTTGAAAGATCCAGAATTTGACAGCTACTTCAAGAGAGAGTGGACATCCTTCCTTGAAATAAATGACTCTCCAAAGTCGTCAGCATCACTGCTCTGGGAAACATGGAAAGTAGTTTTACGGGGAAAAATTATATTCAGTACATTAAAAAAAAAGGACAGAGAAAAAGAAGTCCAACTGGAAGAAAGAATAAAAGAATTCGAAATTTTACATGCAAATACTCAATCAGAAAGCATCTATAAAGAAATTAGAGAAAAAACATTTTTGCTTAATGAAATAATAAACAAAAGAAACCAGTTTCTGATTCACAGGCTCCGTCAAGAAACTTTTCACCATAGCAATAAATCCGTAAAATATTTAGCCAGTCAAATTAAAAGAAATAAAGAAAGAACAGCAATAACCTCCATCAGAAACTCGGCAGGGAAGCTAACCAATTCACCAGTTGAGATAAACAAGATATTTGAAGACTACTATACAAAATTATACTCATCTGATCTGGACCCAAACCAAGAAGACATAACCGAATTCCTCGATAACACCATTCTACCAAAACTCAACATGGAACAAGTAAACACACTAGAATTACCAATCACAGAAAAGGAACTTCACTCCGCATTGAAAAGCATGCAAAATAATAAAGCACCAGGTCCAGATGGCTTCCCTGCTGAGTTCTACGAACATTTTTGGTCAACCTTATACCCATTATTTAGCAGAACAGTAACAGAAATAAAACATAACGCAAAGTTCCCTTCCCATATGAATACAGCACTTATATCACTCATTCCTAAACCTAACAAAGACCACACCTTCACATCTAACTATCGTCCTATCTCACTTATAAATGTCGACATAAAAATTATTAGCAAAGCACTAGCCCATAGAATTGAACAAATTATACCATATATAATCCACCCTGATCAGACCGGCTTTATAAAGGGTAGACACGCATCCAATAATACCCGCAGATTATACAATTTAATGCACTACTCATCAGTACAACAGAAAGATACTCTCATTGCCACATTAGACGCCGAAAAAGCTTTTGATAGGGTCAACTGGAAATTTTTATTCACCACGTTACAAAAATTCGGCTTTGGAGAGTCATTTATTAACTGGATCAAGATTTTATACACATCACCATCGGCCACAGTCACAACCAATGGACTAACATCACAAAGCTTCACACTGCACAGGGGGACGAGGCAGGGATGTCCACTCTCTCCATCCCTATTCACGATTTTTATTGAACCTTTAGCAGCAGCTATCCGTCAAAACCCAGCAATCAAAGGTATTGAAACACCTCAACAAACACATAAAATCTCACTTTATGCAGATGATATCCTACTATATATACAAGAACCCCTAGCATCTACTCAAGAAATAATTAAAACAATCCAATCCTTCTCAAAAATATCAGATTATGCAATAAACTGGAATAAATCTTTCATCCTCCCTTTACATAAAACCAAATGGGATGTGGCACACCATCAATCACCGATACCTATATGTCATGATCACATCACTTACTTAGGCATTAAGATTTCCTCCAGACTGTCAGAGTTGGTAACACTCAACTTCACACCACTGCTAAAAAAATAGAAGAAGATTTGCTCAGGTGGCTCAACCTTCCAATCTCCATAATCGGCAGGATAGCAGCAATAAAAATGACAATTTTACCGAAAATTAATTACCTATTTTCAATGATTCCAACCCACCCCACACTCACCTGGTTTAAATCACTAGACTCCATTATAACTCGCTTCTACTGGAAAACTAAAACACCAAGGATTAAACTCACTACACTACAAAAAAGTAAGGTTCAAGGAGGACTAGAAGCACCAAATTTCCAATATTACTCAATGGCTAACCAACTGCAATACATATACAAATGGATTCACCCCACCCAATCTGATATTATATGGCTAGATATAGAACAATCATTATGCAAAGAATTAAATATAGCTGACATACCGTTCCTCACCAAATCAATTAAACAACACACATGTTTTAATGCAGTAACTATATCTGCCACTCTGACAGCCTGGTGGAAATTTCACCAAATCACAAATTCTACATTAGCTCCATCTAACCTCACCCCACTGTGGAACAACCGTGACTTTATAAGCAATAAAAAAACATTGAATTTTCACACATGGGCGGAAAAGGGTATCACCCACATTAAGCACATTTTCAAATCTAACACATTTACACCATTTCCGCAACTGGCCCAGGAGTATGGCATCGGGAGCAACGAATTTTTAAAATACCTACAACTCAAATCTTCTGTTCTGACAAAAATAAACATCAGAGACACAAATTTAGAACTTCCACCGGCAATATCAGACTTGGTCAACATTTCCTCCCCAAAGAAACTTCTCTCTAAAATATACAAAATGATTTCAAACCAACTTCAGACCATATACTTACCAACAATAAAATGGGAAAACGATCTTTCAATAGCCCCTGATGCCAACTCCTGGACCCAAATCTGTAAAAACATCTATCTCATGTCCAAAAATGCGAATCTTCAGTTAATACAATACAAAATACTTCACAGAACACATTACACGGGCAGCAGATTAGCTAAAATGGGTTTCACATCAGAAGTTTGCACACATTGCAATCAAAATTATACAGATACATACATCCATGCAACCTGGCACTGCACTCCAATCAAACACTTTTGGGAAGAGGTCACACAGTCACTATCCACTATAGTTGGCTGCCACATCCCACTGTCGCCTTCTCTTTGCTTGCTGGGGGACCTGACAATAATCACTGATAAAACTGTAAACTCTAAAATACTCCTCATAGCTCTAACCATCGCCAAGAAAACTATCCTCATGAACTGGAAAACTAGAAATAAATTACACATTAACATTCGGAAAAATCTTATTTCAGACTTCATTGCAATGGAATACGCATCTCCCCTTCATAATTACGCATCTGAAACTGACCTCTGCCGTCCAACACTTTCTGACCTCTTACAGCTATGAATCCTTTCTCTGTTTTCAACTCCGACTCCTCCCACCTTCTTAACCAACCCACGAATATTAATGCATTTTAGTTATTTGAACTTGTTTATGTCATCATTGTTATTACTATCTTCACTGTTATTGTTATGATTACTATTTTCACTTTTATCTTTTCATTGTTGTAATTGCTGTTGTTGCTGTCTTTTGCTCTCACCATTGCGGTCACCACTGCCATCATCATTATCATTTATTAATAATATTATTATTATCATTATTATTATTATCATCAATATTGCCATTGTCAATGCTGTATTGGAATTAAATGTCATTATCATCACTACTGCAATAATTCCCCCCTTATCTCTTCATGGGTTTTTAATGCACCACAACATAGAATGAAAAAAAAAAAAAAAAAAAAAAAAAAAGGAATATGTATATATGGAAAACCTCACAAACACCAGGGCAGGCAAGACAGACGAGAAGTGGTTTCATCGGACAGCATCTCTGTCCCAATTTGAGACACTCTCGCACTGTACTCCCTCTTTTAATGCACCTTAGACATTGCACATAACACACAAAAAAAAAAAAAAATTAGGAAAAGATAGGGACTGATGAGATGTGGGGGAAGGTTATCTTATATTATCTTATCATCTTATTATACCACTTTTTATTTTATACGGCATTGACAATGGCAATTGTTACATAGGAGGAAGGATGGAAATAAAAATCGACCAACACAATATTGGCAATATGGTGGTAGTGGGGAGTGGGGTGGTGATGGTAATGACAATGGTAATAAATAATAAATGGTTACTTTGTTTACGCATACACACACATACACATACCCACACTCACACCCGCTCAAATACACACTTAGATCAAACAATTATATCACTTTTATGTCACTTCTGGAATTATGGATTTACAAGATTGCTCACTACTGTACTATGTTGGTTTGTATGTATGTCTGACTGTTAAATAAAAAAAAAAAAAAAATAAATAAAAAAAAAGAATTAAGAGATATAAACTCGCAATTCTGAGGAAAAAAGTCAGCCTTTTTTCCTGAGAATTAGACTTTATAACTTGCAATTGCAAGTTTATATCTCACAATTCTGAGAAAAGATGGTCAGAATTGTGACATTAACGAGGAAATTGCTATTACTAATTGCTATAGTTTATATCTCGCAATTGCGAGTTTATAACACTTAATTGCGACTTTATATAACGCAATTCTGACTATATCTCGCACTTTATTTCTCTTTATTTCTGTAAACGTGCAATTGTGAGAGAAAAAGTTGCAATTATCTTTTAAAATGTTTTATTCTGTGGTGGAAACAATCTTACATTTTCTTTTGAAGAACTGTTGTTTGAAAGATTCTTTCTCCAACCAAAAATGGTTCTTCTATGTCAAAAACTTTTTGACATTTATTTTTAAAAGTAAAGGCATCTTAAAGGTGAACAAGTGTTTTGGCATCCATGTCAGAAGACTCCTGAATGTTTTTCCACAAAACTAGTATAAACCTCTCACTCACAGACCGCCCTGCATTTCAGTAAACACCAGGGTGTCCACCGATCCCAGCAGAGAACTGATCATTATTTCTGCTGTTTTCCTCTAGTTTAGTTTGAATGAGTCTAGCAGTGAACTATAGTGGCCTTCAGCTGTAGCACAATCTCCAACCTCAGACATCAGCAAAATAACAAATAAGCCCTCCAAAACAATCACAAACCCCAGCTGAATTTTCTGCCTTTGTTTTGCAATTTATATGAGCAGATTGCGATAGCGGCGCTGGAGTGCTCGAGAAGGCGCCGGTTTTGTTTGCCGGCTCACTTTTGGGAAAGTCTCACAAATCAGTGTCTTTTGTTTGGCTGTGTTCTCCAGTCCTCCGGGTCCTCACGTTCTGCGGGAATATTTGTGGCGAAGGAAAGTGTTTTGTCTGTGACAGTTAGCGGTTTGTTCGTCTATTGTGCAGACTGAATAGAAACGTCCATCTTTCAGTTAATTCGGGCTGCTGTGTTTCTCAATGAGGACGTCTATGAGCAAAAAAATAGATTTTTGCAAAGTCATCTTTTCACTGGGCAAAAAAAAAGAGGTTCTTTTCTATTCACATAATTAAATCAGCCTAAATAAATGTGTGGCCATTTGAGAGATTAGATTGTAATCCTTAGAAAACCATTCACATTGAGCAAGGTTTGCTTCAGCGGTCAGTGTTTGCATTTGTACGCATTAGTATGACAAGACAAGAGGTCAGGATGGTCACCGAAATGGACAAACAGTCTCAGTCGGTGAATGGAAACGGCCGCAGATAATCTAACAGAGAAACAAACTTAGAGAAACGATATGAATCCATAAAGCCGCGTCCCGCGGTAATGAGGTTTGCTGATGTCTGAGCTTTTACTTCAGCCGATGTGCACGATAGAGGTTATTATCCCCGGAGAGGAATGGAGGTTTTATCTCTCTCTCCATCACGCCGTGCTCGGATGTCCTTGAATGGTTTTAGGGGCGTCCGCGAATATTTTTGGGCCGTGAGGCGATTTAAGATCTTCTTGGCCGCATAACACTGTGACAAAATAATGGCTGTTTGGATTGCAATACTACCTTACTGTTTGTTTACTGAATACTGTGCAATATATATATAGGCCTACTTCATCACCATTGCACACAAGTGTTGTCCATGTGAAAATAGTTTTTGTCATAATATTTTAGAATAGAATATTTTATCACAACTACACAAGTAGTTTTGTCAAAGTTACATTTTTATTAAATTTTTTTGTTAAATGTCATAATTTGTGACTCGTTTGCTGTATGACCAAACAAGTCGATTTGTCAAAGTAGGAATGATTAAAACCACAGTTTATTAAATGATCTGTTCATTTGTCAAATTGCAAATGGAAGGTGAAGTTGAGTGCCTTTCATTGCACTATATTTCCAAAAGTATTGGGACACCCCACCAAATGATTGAATTCAGGTGTCCCAATCACTTCCATGGCCATGTATAAAGCAAGCACCTAGGCTTTCTACAAACCTGTGTAAAAGAATGGGTCACTCTCAGGAGCGCAGTGGATTCAATCGTGGTACTGTGATAGGTTGTGATCTGTGCAAGAAGTCCATTTGTGAAATTTCCTGGAGGGGGATTATGGTGTGGGGTTGTTTTTTGGGGGTTGGGCTTGGCCCCTTAAGCGCCTTTCAGACAGGAGGCAGAATGTGCGGCGCTATGAAACCCATTCATATCAGTGGCTTGCGTGGCGCGAGGACGTTTTGTTGCACCATTAAGCACACTGTGGTCAAAGTTCAAAATACTTCAATAGAAACAGGGCATCCAAACAAGCATGGAAATCAAAATGGATGAATAGCTAGTTGACACGATGCGCCCCATGACGCCTCCTCCTGGCCTCACCAGATCTCCTGAGTTCTAGGACTTCACTTCCCATCACTCCCGTCACTAATCACCTCCTTCCATCCCTGTCTCATCTCCATCATCTCAGCCACCTGTTCCCACTCACCCTTTATCTGGCCCTCGCTCCCCTTTGTTCCCTGTGAAGTCTTGTTACTGCCACGGCGTACAACTCTTCCATAATTCTGTGTACTCCTGGTTCCTCGATTCTAGCCTGTTTCCCCCATTACTCTGTGAACGTTTTCCGCCTGCCCACGACCCTTGCCTGGCAACCACTCTGAGTTTGGACTGCCCCAGTATAGTTATCAGCCCTGTGCTTTCTCTGTTTACTGCCTGTTTGTGTTCTTCATTAAAGTTATTGCACATGGATTTGAACGCCTCTGACTCTTCATCACACTAGTACTGTGTGTGTCGGAATTTCCTGAGCTGAGCAATTAAAACAGCAAAACTCATTAGCAGGACTAGTGTTATCGTTCATTTCCTAGCATGGGACAAATACATAATTTGCTGCTGGCCGAAAGGAGGAAAAACAATCAAAACACCTAAAGTTAGACTCCTGCTAAAAGTTTTGAAAACTCCGCCTAATTTGCTCTGGCGTAGCGCAGTGCAAATCACGTTGTATCTGAAGGGGAACGCTGAACCCAGCGGCCAGCGCCGCTCATTCCTCGTCCTGTCAGAAAGGATCTTTAGTTCCAGTGAAAGGAACTCTTAAAGCTTCAGCATACCAAGACATTTTGGACAATTTCAAGAATATTTTGGAAAAAAGTGTTTTATGCATACAAAATAAATGTGTATTATGCCCAGGTCCTATCCACTGCACAATTAGTCAAAGTAGTATAAATTATTCTGAACATAAAGCCATGGTATATGCAGGTTTTCAAAATGTAACCACATCTAGCGAAATGTCTTGCTTTCTACATAGGCTTCATGGCAATGCTGTTTATGCAGGCAGAGGATTTGGAGTTAGTGGATTGACAGAAAACTATACTGGGGCAAAAAAACTTATTTACCCCTACAGGGTGCATATCATATTGAGGGATAATATACCCTGAAGATGATATGCACCCTGTAGGGGTAAATAAGGTGTATTTTGAGATTTCCCCCCAGTATAATATATATATATATATGTTTCATGTTAATATGCATAATACTGTATGAACCCTTTAGGGCTAGATAAGGTGCAAAGATGAACCTTGTGTTTACTTCTCCAGTGTCAAGCTAAAGGTAAAATATTTGCACATTTATCTTCCTGTGAGTGTCTTTAATACAAAACAAATTGGTATTCTCATTCAACTGTACTTGTTTTCATTGGAGAGATACTGAACTTGCATCAAAAGGCAGGTATGTATGTATGCATTTTATTTTTTAAACTGCCAATTAAATCCAATAATTGTGCGATTGGAATGAGAGCCAAATCAATGTCAGATGACGCATTATAATTCAGGACAAAATGAGTAAATACTGAAGAATATAGACTGCTTTTCAACAAAACCAATGGGAATGCGTCCTTATCCGAGACGGACAGAAACTTTCTTCACCTTCCGAAGGACGTGAAGGGAAAACGAGAACGACAGAAAACACAAATGACTGTCAAGCTGTCAGGAGAGAAGCGCATTCATTAAAATATCTAACGAGGAATGCAGTTTTAATTCTCACCTTAATGATTGACGTGGGGAACAATAGACGGAGCTCGGACGCATTAATTGTTTTCTTTTAAATGATAATGAGTGACATTCTTGTGCGTTTGTGGAAGTTGTTGGGGAATCTGCCGTGTGTGTGATTTCTGGCAATGTTGCACGGAGGGAGTTTAAACAAACGCTCTCCAAACTTTTAATCAGTCCATTTGCAGTTGCACATAAAGTCTCTCTTTTGTTGTCTTTTTACTTTTAACAGATTAGCTTTTTCTAGGTGTTGGATGTTTCTAATAGATTGAACAAGCAGTAAAAGACACATCCTTTAAAGTGCATTTAATCACTTTTCCTCACAGGCATTTAATGAAGTTTTCACAGAAAATTATTTTTTAATAGTTTTAGTTAGTTTGAGTTAACCATTACAGCACTGCATACTAGTATTATGTCGGAGTGTTTTGTGCAAGAATCGCTTACACATTCTTCAGAAAATGTGTTGCTGTAATTTTTTGCCTTTAGTTTAAATTATCAGGTAATGAACTGTGGACTTTAGTTGAAGTTGTGTTGTATTTTTCCTGCTGTGGTAAAAACCCACCACTGACTCTCTTCCAGTCAGACTGTCATTTCTCATGCTGTGTTTATGAAGACGCCACTTCTGTTCCAAAACATAGTAGGCAGCATACAAATAAAACATTGTTGGCAAGTTCCTGACATGAAAGTTTTTCCAAAAGTAATTTGATACTATATTATCAGCATTGGATTTTTGCATATCGACAATATCCCTTTTGGAGAAGGCAATCCCAGAATGAATTGTGAGCCATAATCTCATTTTACATATACATGTATATAGTGCTTAGCATAAGTGAATACACACATAAAGTTACCTAAAAAGAGGAATAAAAAATCATCTTTTGGAAATGTATCTTAATGCCTTAATTAAAAAAATGAGGAAAAATCCAACCTTTAAGGACACAAATTTTCTTTGTGAATGAATAATGCATTGTAAATAAACAAATGTTCTTCCTTAGAATAAAGAGTGCATAAGTCAGTACACCCCTATGTTAAATTCCCATAGAGGCAAGCAGATTTTTATTTTTAAAGGCCAGTTATTTCATGGATCCAGGATACTATGCATCCTGATAAAGTTCCCTTGGCCTTTGTAATGTAAAATGTACCTTGTAGTCAGACCTTGCTGGGTTTTGGATCAGAATGAGAAAGTTTCTGAGATATTTTGTGTCTTTATGGGGTCTGGATCAGCGAGTCTTCGAACTCCCTGAGGGGGAAAAACACCACCGCTTTTGTAAACAAGACAAATACATTGGGAATGAGGGAGGCGAAGTGTGCCGAATGAGAGCGCGGGAGAGAAGCCGAGAATGAAGAATGGTATTGATAGAGACAGAGATGGGATGTAAACGGGGGTCTTTCTCTCTCTGTGGTGTAAGCCTTGGAATAATGCATGATGGGACCATTTCAAGACAAGACAATACCTGCAAAAATACTGTTTTGGCCTCATTTTCCTTCCTCTCTTAATGCCAATAGAGCTGTTAGAATTGTTAGTACAGATGTTCATATTTTGAATGTGAGTGCATATGCATTAGCAGTAAACCCATTAGCAGCCTGGAACAGAAATCTCAACTTCTCCTAAAATAGACATGACCCAAATGTTGCACATAGGTAGTCAAATATGATACGAGGATATTACAGAAAGTTTTGTTTACAAATGTATAGTTTTATAGTGGGATTAGTTTGAAAACATGAGCCAAAAATGAGCATTTATTAAGACAGTCATATCAGAGTCATATCAGTCATATTAAGTCATATCAGAAATGTACATTGTGTTCTGAGGAAGCATACAGCAAATTCATTGCCATTAATTTTAAAAAACTCAAAATAACAAAGTTACATCTATAAAATATTGCATAGATAATGCTTTCATATATACATATGTATATTTCATATATATATATATATATATATAATATATATATATATATATATATATATATATATATATATATATATATATATATTATATATGAAATATACATTCAAAAGTTTCCCAACCGCAATACTATATGCTCAAGTCTGCTGTATATATATATATATATATATATATATATATATATATATGAAAGCATTATCTATGCAATATTTTATAGATGTAACTTTGTTATTTAGAGTTTTATTTTTCCCTCTAACTTTTATAAATAAATAAAAATGGCATGTCTAGCAGCATCTATATTAGAAAATATGTACAGCAGACTTGAGCATATAGTATTGCGGTTGGGAAACTTTTTCTCGTATGGCACAAACTGGACAGCTTCCCTCAACCTTGCATATTTGAGTGCATAGTGTCCGTCGGCATGAACCTTGAAAAAGTCCTAAACTATTCAAAATGGCCCAACAAGAAATATCCCCCCGTCTCCCCCAAAAAATAAAAATAGGATCACTGTTTACTCACCACTTTAAATCATGCAGGTAACAAATGAGGATGAGTAAATGTCAAAAATTACATTTTTGGGAAGATGGATGGATGGATAAATGATGGATGGATGGATGGATGGATAATGGATGGATGGATGGATGGATAAATGGATGGATGGATGGTGGATGATAATGATAGATAGGATGATGGATAGATGATAGATAGAGATAGATAGATAGATGTTAGATAGATAGATAGATATGATGATAGATAGATAGATAGATATGATGGATTATAGATAGATAGATAGTATAGATAGGATAGATAGATAGATAATAGATAGATAGATAGATAGATAGATAGATAGATGATGGAGGATCATAGATAGATAGATAGATAGATAGATAGATGATGGATGGATTCATAGATAGATAGATAGATAGATATAGATGATGAGATAGTATAGATAGATAGATAGATAGATAATAGATAGATAGATAGATAGATAGATAGATAGATGATGGATGGATTCATAGATAGATATATAGATGATGGATGGATTCATAGATAGATAGATAGATGATGGATGGATTCTAGATAGATAGATAGATAGATAGATAGATAGATAGATAGATAGATAGATAGATAGATAGATAGATAGATAGATAGATAGATAGATAGATAGATAGATAGATGATGGATGGATTCATGGATAGATAAATGGATAAATAAATGATGGATAGATGGATAAATAATGGATAGATAGATAGATGGATGGATGGATGGATGGATAGATAGATAGATAGATAGATAGATGTTGATTGTTACAGTCTTCAGACAAAAACATATACTACCATAAAAATACACAATAACTTACACATACGTATATTTCACATACATATATAGTAAATTCACACATACTGTATAGTACACTTATATTCCTTCCTACTTATATCCACTTATGTACTTGTACACTCTATATGTATAAATACACTTACAGACATAAAACATCAAAGTGGCAATTTATGGCAGATTGTTATTAATGATATAGAAGGATACGTGTACGGATTTGGATACTTTAAAAAATTCTCTTTTCCGAAATTAATGAAATGACTTAAAATGTTCTAGTGTAAAGTTTGGGTTGGTATCGAGCATAGCTCCTCTCTGGAGTGTAATGAATGGACTCAGTTTGGTGTAGTGAAGGATTGGATCTTAATGTGCCTTTAATTAGGACTCTTCATTTATTGATTGGGTAAAGAGGAGACTCTGCTGTGCCAGGAACGCCTCAGAGGATGATAGACGATCCTGTTACGGGACGTGATTACAGGACACCGGTGACTCGGTTCTGTAAGATGAGATCACATGATGTAACCTGTGATGTCATCCTGCAGGGCTGATCAGAAGATGTGATGTGCCACAAACACTGAGATGGGCCACGTTCACACTGACTGCAGGTAAATCCAGGTGTCACTTCACTTCTGGTTCTGTACACACTGAGTTTGGCTATTTAGAGGGGCAATAATAAAAGTGCTAAAGTTTTTATTACTGCTTGCTTTATGTTCTATGACACCCTTTTAGTGTGACGGTAAAGTGCCATGTAAAAAAATATATATATATACAGTATATAGCTCAGAGATCCACTCGTTGGCGATCACACGTTGACAAACACCAGTGATTTTAAACCGTGTTTTTGAGACTGTCTTTGGTTCATTGCAGTTTTAAGGAGAAAATACTCCGCAATGGTGTCGACTTATGAATTTACACATGGTTTGTCTTAAAGCATATTAAAAACACCACATAGACATATAAACAACATTAAAAACTGGATTTTCACCACAGGGGGACTTTAAATCACTAGGAGTTGCCAACAAATCATTGGTCTTATGGTACAAACACATCAGTTATCATTAAAATGACACTGAAATTGTTATAGGAAATTTTTTTTTTAAATATGTCTTTTTAGGAGAAGAACAAAGTGGTTGACTCTTTCACTTTAATGATTTTTATTCATATAAGTACGACTTCAATCTCTTAATGCAATGACTTTGTTCTTGTACTATTGATTCAGCTCTCAAAATATTACATTAATCTTACTATATATTTTTTTTCAAAACTTTTTATTCTGTGTAGTTTTCATTGGTTTTAAATGTATTGATGTATTTTTTCCATTGTTTTTTTTTTTGTATTTGTTTTAACTATGTTTAGGTTTTTAAATGTAATACTTCAATCATTGAACTTTTTAGACTGAAAT